>WAAB01019996.1:4732-35621 GCA_013389865.1 Piaya cayana | reverse complement strand
TCCCCCTCTTTGGGTGACACTGGGACTTCTGCCAGGTTTTTTTATTGCTTTGGGTTCCCTCAGTGCTGTCTGAGGAAGGAAAAATTTAACAGGTGAAAAATTTAAAATCCATTTTAGTCAAGGGACTGCATGGAGGCAGGATGGCACTTGAAAAGCTAGAAGTTTATTTTAGGGAGGGGAGAGGGACAAAATAGTCAGCTCATCATCATCATCATCATCAGACTAAAAACCACCTTGCTAGTTTTGCAGTTTATGTTATATTTAGCCACTGCAAACACACACACATCATGAGCAACACAGAAAACACAGTCTGGAATCATTTGAATTAATAAAAAGAAAGATGCTTGGTATAAAAAAGTGGGTGGGTTGTTTTTCTTCCTCTCAGCTGCCGCTGCTGCTGTTAAAATAGCACAAACATTTTAAGGTAAATCTTATTAGACAAGATGGGAGAAGAGTCGGAGCTCAAACTGACACTAAAAGGCATGTGGAGTTGTAGATACCGTAATCCATTTATAGGTAGAGTCACTTTCAGATGAATATTTCTTAAGAAGCCACTTGCAAACACTTGCAAAACTCCCTGCAGTTGTCAGCTAGATTGGTCCCGTGTACTTTCTCACCCTTCAGTACGTAAATGCTGACACCCTGGTTTTATTTTTTTTTCCTAAATCCACAAGCCCTTAATTACTGACAGCTTGCCTCCTGCCTCTGAGGTATCTTGGTGACTCTAAGATCTACTCCAAGTTCAAAGTTAACCATCTGATGTTGTGTCAGGGTTTTCCTTCTTTTCTGGCCGCTCGCAGATAAATAATTGAAATGTTCCACCCACCTCATCTGAATCAACATTTCTGTTTCTTCCACTTGTGAAGCTCCACGCTGCCAACAGTGTTTCAGTGCCAGAATTTCCAGCATTATGGATAGAATAGGCTTTGATTATGCATTTAAACCATCATTGGGAAAAAAAAAAGCAAAAGAAAAACCCCAAAACCCCAAAACTGAAGGTTTCTCATGGTCATAAATTGCCAAATGATCAGTGATAGGTACACTGAAACTGGCAATGGGTCACCCTGATCTTCCTGAAAAGCAACATTGTTCTATATTTAAAAAAAAAATAATAAAGTAGATGAATATTCTTATAACTTAATCTTTCATTTTAACGCTTACAACATGCTTCTACCAAATGTTCATATTTATAGAAAACGCTCACATATTGTACTTAGATAAAAGCGCAGCTGGAGATTTATGAGGCGCCAGTTTTCTATAAATATAGAAATTTGGTAATTAGCACTGTTTTGCAGTTGTAATAAGCACAGCTGGGGAATCTTGCTGCTGTTTTCTTCCTTGGCTACAAAGCAGATTTCGGATTTGCAGGTCCTCTCTTGTTCTCATCTGCTTTTTTTTCATTTTACATGGAAAAAAACAAATTAAAGACGTCAGAGTTAAATCTGTGTGTGGTCAATGAAATGTTCCAAGACAAGGGGAGTCAGTATCAAAGCTTCTGTGCCTTCAGATCAAGCCATGGACATGATTCAGAACTAAATCACTGAAATATCCAAGCAAAAAGCTGAAACTGAAAACTGCAGTACCACCCCCTCACCTCAGATGAACATTTTCCAGCTGTTATAATGAAAATCTGGAATTACATCCCAGCTCTTAAATCTTACACTCTTGCTCCCTGCCCTTCTGTCNATTGATGTATTTGTTTTTATTTAATTGATGTACTGTTTTTTCTTTGCTCCCAATATGGACTTCCAGAACTAACACTGGGCTGATGCCTTTCATTTACCCCCTCTAGCATGGTGTGATATGTAAATAGNGACGTCAGAGTTAAATCTGTGTGTGGTCAATGAAATGTTCCAAGACAAGGGGAGTCAGTATCAAAGCTTCTGTGCCTTCAGATCAAGCCATGGACATGATTCAGAACTAAATCACTGAAATATCCAAGCAAAAAGCTGAAACTGAAAACTGCAGTACCACCCCCTCACCTCAGATGAACATTTTCCAGCTGTTATAATGAAAATCTGGAATTACATCCCAGCTCTTAAATCTTACACTCTTGCTCCCTGCCCTTCTGTCTCCTTTCTTCTTTCCTTCCCTCCTTCCTTCTTTATTCACTGATCAAATACAAGTGTTGCTGAAAATTAATTGGCAGTATAGTATGGAAAATGCTACACAGTGATAAACAGCTAACCCCGACTAATATTTAGGAGGCCCTAATTACTTTGAAATTATCTGAACATCTAGGCAGCTTGTGCCTAACGTTCCAAATTCTCATATACTAAATAACTATGAGATTCATGTACAAACTTTATTTATAGTTTGTAGAGCTTGGAAAGACCTGACTTGATAGAAATTGCAGTATAGTTTTAAAAAAAAAGTGGCGAGGGGGCATTTAATTCACATATTGGTTTTTATTTAATAGATGTATTGGGTTTTTAATTGATGTATTGGTTTTTATTTAATTGATGTATTGGTTTTTATTTAATTGATGTATTTGTTTTTATTTAACTGATGTATTGTTTTTTCTTTGCTCCCAATATGGACTTCCAGAACTAACACTGGGCTGATGCCTTTCATTTACCCCCTCTAGCATGGTGTGATATGTAAATAGGGTTAGATAACTTTTTTTTTTTTGAGTACTTCCTACAGGATCTGATACAATTATCCTTAACATCAGAATATACTTTATCTGCACATCCCCTTTTATAAACAAGATGTGGTTTGCTGTGTAGATACCAGCTGTGCTCAACAGCTAACCCCGACTAATATTTAGGAGGCCCTAATTACTTTGAAATTATCTGAACATCTAGGCAGCTTGTGCCTAACGTTCCAAATTCTCATATACTAAATAACTATGAGATTCATGTACAAACTTTATTTATAGTTTGTAGAGCTTGGAAAGACCTGACTTGATAGAAATTGCAGTATAGTTTTAAAAAAAAAGTGGCGAGGGGGCATTTAATTCACATATTGGTTTTTATTTAATAGATGTATTGGGTTTTTAATTGATGTATTGGTTTTTATTTAATTGATGTATTGGTTTTTATTTAATTGATGTATTTGTTTTTATTTAACTGATGTATTGTTTTTTCTTTGCTCCCAATATGGACTTCCAGAACTAACACTGGGCTGATGCCTTTCATTTACCCCCTCTAGCATGGTGTGATATGTAAATAGGGTTAGATAACTTTTTTTTTTTTGAGTACTTCCTACAGGATCTGATACAATTATCCTTAACATCAGAATATACTTTATCTGCATATCCCCTTTTATAAACAAGATGTGGTTTGCTGTGTAGATACCAGCTGTGCTCCACACTCTGAAAGCATTTGTAGATGAGTTTCATTCCGCCTCCTATTCTGCTTTTATAATCAAGAAATAAATTTTTTGTTTGATCATTTTTGATTATAGGGCTTTTAGTGTGACCTGTGGCCATTCCTATGTTCTTGTGGATATTAACTTGATCTGTCCTGCGTCCTAGAATCATAGAATCATAGAATCACCAGGTTGCAAGAAACTCATCAGATCATTGAGTCCAACCATTCCTATCAAACACTAAACTATGTCCCCCAGGACCTCGTCCACTCGTGCCTTAAACCCCTCCAGGGAAGGCGAAATGTGTCCTAACTCACCTTCCTAAATTTTCAAGGCTTCTTTCACCAACATCAGGTGCTTCTTACCTAGAATGCTGATCTAATTAAAAGCTATTTACATACATATATATTGACTTTTCTCAAAAATACAGCAGAATATGTATATTTTGTATTCTCTGCAAATTCATCTAGACTACAATTATTACCACATAAGAGCAAGAGCGTGTGGGGGATAAGGAGAATATAAATGATTGATGATTACTCTCAATTATAATGCTGAATGGTAGCCAGTCACATCTGTGACTGCAGGCTCCTGCTTTCAATCTGTGGGAGAAAAGTGTAAGTTTGAATAAGAAACAAACATTTAATCCCATCCTGTAAATGCTTTTTGTGGGACTTCACACAATAATAAGCATGAAGTTAGTTCCATTAGGTTAGAATTGCAAATCTGCAGTTCTTCACTTATAAACAACCCTCAGTGTGTGTGACAAATCAACTAAGGTTCAGGAAAATACATTTAGAGGCTCTAAAAGATAAACAAGTACATATTTTGTATTCATTCTGTACATAGATGTTTTAGTCCACTAGAATTCTGAGCAAAATAATAACAGGTACATAATAGCACCTAAAAAATACAGGAGGAATCTAGGTTTATGAATCCGTGCATAGATTTTAAATAGATCTTTTAAGATTTTATTGGGTAATTTTTTTTATAGGTATGATACAAAAGTGCAATTTTAAGTGAGTTTCAGCGTTTTCTCACTTGAATATTGGTCATAAGGAAAGATTCCTTTGTCTTTCTTGGTCTGACACCAGACTGCTTAGATAGTCACAATCTTATGGGCGAAGAAGTGTATGATCAGAACATTTACACACTCTGAAAAGCTATAAGAAATGATACAGACTTCAGGCTGCAGAGAATTGGATTCCCTGCCTGTGGAGTATCACACACAACTGGTTAGTGCCCAGTTTTACAAAGGTAAAAGATTAAAAAAAAAAGATTTATGGACAGCTGTTCTGTGAGGCAGTGGAACCTTAATCAAACACTCTTTCTTGTTCCTTCTAAATTTGTTATCAGCTTATTTTTGGTTCTTGTTTTCTCTGATATACAGAAGTATGGATCATCCTACAGGATCTTATTGCTCTCTACAAGTACCTGAGAGGAGGTTGTGGACAGGAGGGAGCTGGGCTCTTCTGCCAAGGGACAGGACGAGAGGGAATGGCCTCAAGCTCCACCAGGGGAGGGTCAAGATGAATATTAGGAAAAAAAAATCACAGAAAGGGTCACTGGGCACTGTCAGAGGCTGCCCAGGGAGGGGGTTGATTCCCCTTCCCTGGAGGGGTTTAAGGGACTGGTGGACGAGGTGCTGAGGGACATGGGTTAGTGATTGATGGGAATGGTTGGACTCGATGATCCGGTGGGTCTCTTCCAACCTGGTGATTCTCTGATTCTATGAAGCAGAGATGGAGATTCCCAGGAGACTGCGCTTATTTTCCTGGCAAACTTGTGCTCGGTGATCATATTAAAGCCCGTGACAAGGAAAAATTCAGCTAAAATAACCTAAAATAACCAACTGCTGGTGTTAGAAGTGCTGTGGGTCTGAACGTCTTTCTGTGCTGATTCATCCCTTGAAAGCTACACCTGCTTTTGGAAATCACTGTTCAGAAAGGCACATAATGTTACCTCAGAAACAGTTGCAACTGCATGTGTATATTTGGATAGAAGGTCTTTATCTTCCTTCATAATTCTGTCTGATATGCCATTTACTTTTCATTTAAGCTGTTAATTCACTCAGTCCTTTGCTATCACATCTGCTCCGCTTGACTCTTAAGTCTTTCCAGCTGCAAAGGACGGTGCTGCAAGGATTTACCTCTTGTGACACATCCAAAATTTCCACAGGAGAAAGAGGAACAGAATATTGTTAACCGATTTAGGGCCAGAAAGATAAATTCTACGCACCATCTTGAGAGGATTCAATATTTCATCCAGACAGGTCAGCTAATAAAATCACACAAGGTGACTTCATTTCCTTTCGTTCGACTTCACTCTGAAGAACAAGAATATTTGTCTGTAAGACAGGTGCTTGGCAGGAATGAGGTCTTGCTAGGACAAAAAAAAAAAAAAAAAGAGAGAGACCTAAATTATGGAATCTTACTTCTGTTACTAGAATTGAATTCTTGTGTGGTCTTGGGTAAGTCAGTGAAATTGTCTGTGTCCCGATTCTTAGCTTCTCCTTAACAGACCTCGAACACTTGTACTGAGCTTGAAAAAGACACTGAATCCTTCATACCCAACACAATATAAATATTATTTTTTAGAAAATAATTCCTTGTGTTTCGCATTCAAGCTGATAAACGTCACCGACTGTAAGTATGAAACTAGCAAGTCTTAGGTTTATTTTTGTCTTGCATTTCAACACATCAGTCACAGATTACTGTCCGTGGCCAAATCTTTAATAAAAATGCTTTCTGATCTGAAAGAATATATTTCACTGTTTCATTTCACTATTTGCTAGAAATATCTGTCTGCTCAATGTATTAGAATATCCTGACCCTACAGTTTTTATGGAATCTGTCTCACAATATGTGTCTAGAAAGCTGTAGTGTTTCATAATTATATTGCTTATTACTTCCAAAATTTTTCTCAGGTTATTACATACTGAACATCTGCAATTTCATAAAGGTTAAAGGAAAAAAGACAGAAGAAAGGAGTAAGGAGCTGAAAGTTTGTGAAAAAACGACTCTAAATTGACTCTAAATACATACCTGGTTTAATGATTTTTTTCTTTTTTTAACCTGAACATAACTAGAAGGTTTGAAATTTGAGCACGGCAGCTGATTAAATATGAGAAAGGTTTTACGACTGACCTTAACTTGAATCATCTTTGCTT
Organism: Piaya cayana; assembly: GCA_013389865.1. NCBI lineage: Eukaryota > Metazoa > Chordata > Aves > Cuculiformes > Coccyzidae > Piaya > Piaya cayana. The sequence goes on along the minus strand of WAAB01019996.1, from coordinate 29,140 downwards.
AGTCAACTCTTTCCCTTTGTTTCTAAGGCTGCTATAAAAACGCTGAATTAACAGCCCATTAACATCTGAAGCTTTCTTGATGTTTTTCTGTGATGGCTCCTCATACCAGTTTTCTTCACCAGTGTGACTCAAAAAAACTACCTAAAGGGAACATTTCAAAATCAGATGGAAAGGGAGAGTGTATTTTAGTGCTGGGTTAATTCAGTAGGTTTTGTTTTTACTGCAACTGCTGACAAAGATGTTATATTAATGGTCAGCAGTTATGCAAAGACATTCTCTGTGACCCACTTTCAAAATACAATTCGTTTGACATAGGCTCCCTGATAACGAGCTGAGAGTAAGATCTTTTAAATATTATTGACTAGCATCTCTTCTCAACTCACAGCTCGTAATTAACTTCCCTTTTCTCAGCCTGTCCTTTCCTCTACACAATAACACAGTCCCTTCTAGTCCTTTTTATTTTTCCAGAATTCATAAAATACACAGACGGACATCAGGCAGTGAAATGGCTTTATGACTTTCCCCTGACTTTTATAAGAAACAAAATCATGAACATGTTTAAACACTGGTAGAAAGTTTTGTTCTAGATGGATCTAGATAGCAGTAATACCAAACACAGAGATTAAGAAACTGCTGCAATGTGATTTTGTAACCCGAATAGAGAACTGGGTACCTCTTAACCTTTTAGAGACTGAGAGGTTGTGTAATCAAATAGAGAGAAGAGGAGGCTGAGGGGAGACCTCATTGCTCTCTGCAACTACCTGAGAGGAGGTTGTGGAGAGGAGGGAGCTGGGCTCTTCTCCCAAGGGACAGGGGACAGGACGAGAGGGAATGGCCTCAAGCTCCATCTGGGGAGGGTCAGGCTAGACATTAGGAAAAAATTGTTCCCAGAAAGGGTGATTGGGCAGTGTCAGAGGCTGCCCAGGGAGGAGGTTGATTCACCTTCCCTGGAGGGGTTTAAGGGACGGGTGGACGAGGTGCTGAGGGACATGGGTTAGTGATTGATGGGAATGGTTGGACTCCATGATCTGGTAGGTCTCCTCCAACCTGGTTATTCTATGAGTCTAAATAGGTTTATTAAAGGAGGAAAGAAGTGAAGGGGAATGAGGTAAGGAAAAATAACTGAAGACGGTGATGTTGGTCGTAACAGATGTCTATAAAGCTGTGTGACCAGTCTTTTATTTTTCAAGCTGCTAACACCTCCACCCTGCAAAATACTGCTGGACCACCATTAACTGACCTTTAAATCATACGCTAATACTACACTTTATATCTATTTTAAAGCCAGGAGAATGTTAAATCTATTTGCTTGCAGATCATGAATTGTATTTTTAGTCTCCCGTGTTCAGTTACATTTTCTGAAGTGCAGTGATTTTAATAATTCATACTTAACAGCTCTCCGGTGAATACATTTCATTGTAAACAAGATGTCCCATTTCTAAGCTGGTTAAGTCGCGTTATTCCAGTTTAACATCGTGTCATCTCGCACACACTCAGTCCTTTGCCTGTCGGATGTTAATAACGCGTCTCTAGCTCCTTGGAAATTATGTATGAGAACTTGTTGAATTTGCTCTCTGATTTCTAATGTAAATGTCAGGATCTGATGTACAGAAATATAAAAAAAAGTAAAAAGAAGGTAGTTTATGAGCTGCTGCAGGGCTGTTCTAAGTCCAGCTAGACTGCTGCTCTTCTAAACACAGGATATTCTGAATCTACAATTCAGCTCAAAAGATTAGATTCTATTTAAAACAAAAATAGTAAATCCAGAAACTTTATTATGGATGTAGCATATGTTTTTTGAGGCAGTGGGTGGAGAAAGTTACATATGGGATTTTTTTTCCCCACTTATAATCAGATTTCTTAAACTAGAGAGTCTTGTCATGTCTCTTCAGTCTCTAAGGGAGTTGTTATAAGATTTCTGGTCTCTCAGGAATTTAGAAGATGAGGGAGCAGTTCTGATTCTGGCCCCTGGGGGTATTTAGCTGCCACCACGTCATTGATCACGTGCCTGAATATCATTGAAGATCTAAATCTGACCTCGCTCAGTGAAACATCTTGTTCTTTGGGTCACTTCACTGCTGCTCTGGTACAAAATTATTGCCTCTATATCACATCAAGTCTAAGCTACTGGATAACAAACAAACCAGCTGGAGCTACAAGAAGCCCCTTTGAGCTCTTTGGAGTCTTACGTCTTCAGCTTCCCTGACTTTTTTTTTCATTTAAATAGGCCAAAAGAAAACAGGGGAACATGTATTCTGGAAGGTCCCATTTAATTTAGAAAATAATTTTGGTATGGGGATATCGGCATCCTTTTTGGTTCACTCAGCAAAAAATTGGAGCAGTGCAGCTTTATTGGCCTGAATCTTGATAAACTATTTCATATAGAATATTTTTTGGACAGCAGAATGAACTTATTTAAAATTAATAAGGTTAGAATTACCACAAAATTAGAGAGATGCTTTTTCTTTCTCATTTCCACAGGGAGGACAGATCTTTAAATTTAAAAAACCATTTGGCTTATGACTGAATGACAAGGATGATTTAACTTTCCCTCCTCATATAAAGCTTCCATGTCAATAAAGTTTATATTTATTAATCTCATATTAGTTAAACTCAGTTTTATGAAGACGCGTGTTTTCTTTTAGGAATGGATCTTAACAAGTTTCAGCTGCTGAAGTAAATTGGTTGAGGGAAATATATAATCCCATAACATTTCCTAGTTGCTTGCAAATATGATTTCTCTGATATTAAAACATCAATTAAGTAATTGTCTTTGTCTACTTCTGTGCTCAACGGGAAGCTATAAAATTTTCTTTTACCTCAGAACTGAGTACAGGAGTCGTCTGATATATCTACACTCCACTGTGGATATGAGACAATATTTACTTCAGAGACAGAATGAGGAAGCAAATTAAATCTTTCTGTTTTTGGAAATGATGTAACATAAAGTGTGTGAAATTAAAATAATGGCAGCCTTTAGTTTTATTATTTTTTCCTATAATGTTCCATCCCGCTGGTATAACTGTCATACTGTGTTCCTGTGCTTTCTTGATACCAAATCATTTTCAGGAATTGTCTATTGAGGCTTCTTTGATATCTCATCTACAACAGTGGAATCAGATTATTGCTGACATTGGCTCAAGGATGGTTTATTCCCCATGCCAGGACTGAATTCTATCCACAAGTAGACGTCATATTTACAATTTAAAAGAGAAAACAGTGAATCACCGTCTGTAACCAACTGTATGAAGCACCATGGATAAAGAAATAAAAAGTACAAAACTTTTCTTTAGGAATTATCAGCTAAAGAAAGTAGTGAGCAGTGGATGTATGCGGGAAAGGGTGGAAAACAGCAGAGCAAAGACATCATCCTTCAGTACGATCTCTGCATATTATCAGTCTTAACTGAGTTATAGATGAGACCAGACTGCCAGCCAGCCCCAGCTTCGATGTATATTCACTTTACCTCTTCACGAATGCAAATTCTCTAGCAGACAACAAAAATCCCTGCAGTCTCTGATGTTGTAGGGTTTCTAGTACACCAAGGCCAATCTAAAACAAGATGCCTCTTAATGAAGACGACGATAACTGGCTGAATGCGATAGATTAGAATGCAAGACACAGAAAGGCGCCTCCTCTGCTTCTGTCTTTCACTTGTAGTTAATTGGATTTATATTTCTATTCACTACAGGTGTTAAATTCTGAACACTTCCCCATCCCGTCTTCTCCATATATAAATATCTATTCTCAGAAGGACGAGCAGTCTGGATTGTCTTACTTCTGTTTATTTCCAAGAACTGTGGCTTTGAATATTGAAATAACCCCACATTACACAGCAGCTACTTTATTTTTCACCCCTTCATAGAATCATAGAATCATAGAATCACCAGGCTGGAAGAGACCCACCGGATCATCAAGTCCAACCGTTCCTATCGAACACTAAACCATGTCCCTCAGCACCTCGTCCACCCGTCCCTTAAACCCCTCCAGGGAAGGTGAATTAACCTGTTTTGTGCCTAACCCAAGACGGCCTCTGAATCCCAATAAAGTTTATTGACCTGTGATATGCCACAGTAAAAAAACACGCCACGGAGAGCATATCAATCTATTTCTCATGATCTGGTGTTGCCAAGTATCATTTTCTTATTTTATTTTGTCATGATATAACAAATTACGCTGAAAGAGAACTCACAGTGCTACGTCAAAGCTGGCTTGTCAAGGTTATGTAAAGAATGATGGAAACTTAAATCTTTTTTCTAATTCCCAAGCTTTGACTTTGACATCGGCTTGTTCTCCATTCACCTTCTACGTGTGACTGCTGCAAAAGATAATGAATGTGTACTCAACGCAGCAAAATTATACATTAGCAAAAATTTTAGTGTCAAATATTATCTTCGAGGCGAAAAGTGGAGACAAAATGCTAATTTTTCCACTAACCTGTTTTAAAGCAACTATTTTTCAGACTGCTTGAGACTTCTCAGTGTCCTTGGAGGTGCATAGATGGTGTTTTTTCATCACTGTAGTTGTTTTCTATATGTTACAGTCAAACTCTACTAGAAATTGAACGGGAAAAAAATATGACCAAACGTCCTGCCAGAAATACTAAGTTCATCAACAGATTTTATGTCCTGTGAGAGCCTCATTTATGTGTTCATTGCACACAAACTAGGAAAACTTCATAGAATCATAGACCAACCAGGCTGGAAGAGACCCACTGGATCGAGTCCAACCCTTCCTTTCAAACTTAATGCTTGCAGGAAAAGCAAATTTCTTATTCTGCTTATCACTTAAGTAATTAACTGTCCTTCTTAATAATTATTTCTTCATATTTCAATGAGACCAGGCCAAGCACTGTAGACTGCTGGAACACGTTGTTCTGCAGGATAGAAACATTATTATTATTATTATTATTATTATTATTATTATTCCTCCATTCCAGTAGCATATAGTAAAAATGTTATTTTCTCATCACTAGATCATGTATGGAGCAATAAAAACACCAGGAAAATCTTGGTACTCTTAATCTCTCTGCCATTCTGTGTTAATAAAATCTCCATCAACAGCAAGACAGCAGACTCGTTAGCAGGAAGATTACAACCCAGTTCGTCTGTACCTACACTCGTGGAAGTCAATAAAGCTACAGATGGTCACACAGTCTGAGGAAAGGTATAATAATTTGATTTAATAGCTCAGAAAAGTCTGTATGTTCTTAATTTTAGGGAGAAAGAGATTATTTTTTTTTTTTTATTATTATTTTTTCTGGTCACTACTTCACCATTGGTGCTTCATTAAGTGTAAATCTTAATAACGCTTTCTATATTTAGCACGTGCACTGAAATGATCTCTGTGAGCAAGGGTACTCTGCTGATAGAAAGTAGTTTATGCCTTTAAAAACATCCTGTTAAGCTCCTTGAGTTACCATTAAAAGATGCGGATTGCGGTTTCTAGAAAAGGAAAATCAGCGGAAGAGATTGTATAAAAAAGAAAGGCCGCCCAGCTCGAATTACCCATCTCCGAAAAAGATGTAAATGCTGATTTATCAGCCTTCCCTAACAATCTACTTCAACATGATCAGGATTTCACCTGGAATTTTTAGGACCGTCAGTAAAAAATCCTTTCTCCATGTAATTTCAACAGCGCGTTGATAATAAAGGATGGTTTTGATCATTAAGGAAATATAAAAACATTAAAATTCAGACTAACGTTTCTTGTCACACTCTAACGTTGCTTGAGTTGCTGGCTGGATATCGCACTTATCCTAATTGATGAGTAGTGATTCCAAAGGAGAGGAGAGGCTCTCAGTGCATTAGGGAGCACTGAAGTGGAGCAATAATTAAAACTCCGCACTAAAAAGTTGGTACGCATAGAGGCCTTTTGTAACTTTTCCCTGTTTTATTGCGCATCGAGACTGTGATATAAATAATTATCATGAAACTGAGCTACAGGCAACAACGCTTGACAAATCTAAAAATTTGATTTTGTTAGAAGTGTGAAAGTTAGTGATATCAGTGCCAGGAAATGACACTATATTTTAAAGTTGTAGGATTAGACCCATGTGATTATTTGAATAGTGTTAATGGAACATACTTTCATCTAAAAAGAAAATAGGACAAGAAATTTTTTTATTATTGATGAGCGCCAGCACCTGAAGGGTAAATAGTATCAAATAACTAAGAAAAGACCTTAACATAAAAGCAAAATTCCCCTTTCAAAACAATACAGAAAACAAGAAGTAAAAAGGAAGCAATGTTTTTTTTCTTCTTACATCTTTGGCAGAATGAAAGGTGCCAGCTCACATCATCAAATTTCATGAAATAATAAATAATTTCATTATTTTAACCTACTTACTACCAGAATTAGCAGCCTATGAAGGCCTGTGCTATGTCTTAAATAAAAATATCAGGATTTCTGGCGTTTAAATGTGTTGAATTCGGTAGTTCTTACACTACTCGAAGCAGAGTAAGGAGTCTCACCTCAAAGTTTCTTCAAGGGGTTTAACTTTCTGTGGACTTTTTCGGTGGAAATCACAATTTTAAATAATCTTATTCAATTTTTTAATGGTGGAAGGAAAGAGGTGCTGGCATTTAACTGTGAGATGGGAGTGGTTGCAATGCGTGACATAGTTTTCAAGGAGGACTTGTGGTTTCTGCTTAGATCCTGGAGCTCTTCAGAAAGTTGAATAAATAAATAAAATGGGAGATCTTTTTGAAAGGCCTTTCTAATTAATATGCTTATAACCTTTCCAGGATAGAGAAAACACCTTTTATATTGTACAGCATTTAGCCAGTAGAATATACGTTATGACTATGCGATAGAAATATAAGTCAAAAGAAAGAATCTGAATCATGTTACAAGCAATGAGAAGAAATAGTCATGGTAACTTAGGGAGAACATTATATAGAATCATAGAACAACCAGGTTGGAAGAGACCCGCCAGATCATCGAGTCCAACCATTCCCATCAGTCTCTAACCCATGTCCCTCAGCACCTCGTCCACCTGCACCTTAAACCCCTCCAGGGAAGGTGAATAAACCCCCTCCCTGGGCAGCCTCTGCCTAACGACCCTTTCCCTGAAATATTTCATCCTGATTTTCATCCTGAGCTTTCCCTGGTGGAGCTTGAGGCCATTCCCTCTCGTCCTGTCCCCTGTCCCTTGGCAGAAGAGCCCAGCTCCCTCCTCTCCACAACCTTTCAGGCAGTTATAGAGAGCAATGAGGTCTCCTCTCAATACATCAATACATAATCAATACACAAGCATATACGATGTAGGAAGAAAATTACTAAATTATTTTAGAACTGCAGCAGAGTCTGTATATATAAACGAGAGCTTTATGGCTTTGGAATAAAGTATATTTCTTTCCATAGAAAAATACATCACTTCACCCCTATTATCATTTCATAAAAGGTTTTGGTTGGTTTTTTTTTTACAGATACAGAAGGTGGAAAAGCGAGGGAATTACGCTGTTTGCTGTAAACCACACTTAAATCTCCTTTGAGTGCTATGTGCTACAATCAGCATTTCTGACATTTTAATCCAGATGCAGGAATTATCGTCCCGCAAACAACAAGGAGATTAATAAAAAACCTGTTCTCTCAGCACCTCGCTGATTTAATAGCCGCTTAACTCCTGAAGCATTACCTTGCCGTCATTAAACTGCACACACATGATTCATTTTCTTTTTTTTATAATTTTTTTTTATTGAAAATGTTACAGGTATGACTAAAAGTCATGGTCATTATCTTTCAGTTCCATTACAAAATCTGTCATATGTATATATATATATACACACCTATATATATATATTTAGTACAACTAGAAGCAAATCTACAGAATTATGAAACAATGATTGTCTATAAAAATGTAACTCAACTTAAATATGTTGCAGATGATTGATTTTTTTATTTTTTCCTCCGATTGAGCTGAAGGCCACTTTCCCGTATTTAGTTGATAATGCTGGGCTGTCAGAATTACAAAGCCTTAATGATAATTTCCTATCTCCCAGCATGGTGTCAAGTCATATATTAGGATTTTAGCACAAGGATCCTTCTTTAAGAGGTACTTTTAGAATCATAGAAGAACCAGGTTGGAAGAGACCCACCGGATCATCGAGTCCAACCGATGATTTAGAGGGAGCTTCATCCTCTGTAGGGTCCCTTCTATTCACAAACACAGTTCTGCAAACAAATTATTCTGCCTCTCAGTACCTGCAGGCGAGTCGACTCGTTTCAAGTCAGGTACAAGCGAAAACTTTGCAGGAGCAAAGTCTGAGGAACCCACCTACGGATGATCTAAAAGAAAACAATGAAATAACTCCTAAACCCGCTATTTTACTTGAGTATATGCCTTATTAGCTAGTAATAAATCATGAGTAATGAAGTATAAATACTGTCAGAATCATAAAAAAACGTGTCTTATTCTAAGAAACCCTACTTCAAAATCCTACAGTGTTTTATCCAACAGCAGTGACCCTTCTCGTTTGGCACTTCCGAACCAGTGCAGAAATGGCGTGCGGCGAGTTAACACCTTTGGGGAAAAAAAATCTTTGTGTGCAGCAGGATCTAAGGACCATTTCTGGAGTTAATAGCGTCACATTGCTTAAGAAAGAAATGGAAGAGTCTTTTACTGTGATTCATCAGCAGCAAAAGAGAAGGGGAAGGAGAAAAGCGAGGTGTTTACAGTCTTATATAGCATGTTTAACCTTGAAAATTAAAGATTGCATTAAAGACGCTCCCAGCTACCTCTATAGTCGTCTTTCCAAAAATTCAATGTACAAACACTTTATTTCAATGTCTCAGACTCCGCAGTGGCTCAGAACAACTCCGTGTCCTTGGAGTTGCTCTCCTTTCTGCAAGATGAAAGGGGGGGGGGCGCGATTGCTTTCCTGCCATTTCCCCGTTTCCATGCTTCATTCCCCACGTTTATCTGAAACTGGAGAAAAATCGGCACGTTCCGACAAGTCTGATACCGCGAGGCAGTAAAATGGACCTGAATTTAGCGGAGACCGGAGCTCCAAAATAAATAGAACGCTTCATGTCAAATAAGAATAAAAAGGATAAATTCTCCTGTACAAATCAGAAGAGATAATAAAAAAGAGCAAATAGATAGCAACGGCTTTTCTGTACCTACATGGGCATCACAAAATTTTTCAAATATAAGGATACCCTTCCACTTTTCTCATTTGATGTGGTTTGTAAACTACTTCAGTAAGCTGATAACCAACACTGTGGTATTTCTTCGCAGGAATAGTGATTTTTCATAAAATTACCCCAAAAATTGCAGACACGTCTAATTAAATAGTTCTGAGAACGGGGAGAAGAAAGAAAATTATCTCCTGGGTTTCTGTTTGGTTTCGTGTCTGTCCTGCTTTCAGCCTAGTGAGCTGCATGTAACACCTTAAAGAAAAATTGTTTAAAAAGAAATCCTTGCATCTGTAAGAACTACATATTGTAATGTCATATGGAACAAGGTTTAATTTGTTTTTTTCTTACACTTATCTCATACCCGCAACACTGTGAAGGCATCTGCAGAGCATCGTTGGCTCCTGGAGGTCACAGGGCTTAACAAAACCTCGCAAGTGAGTTGCCTCTGCAGGTATCGGAGCGTTGCTATCTATTTGGATGTGGCTGAGCATTTCATTTTATCAAAAACGCCTCCAAATGCTCATATTCTGTGTGATCAGTGCAGTCCCCAGGTCAAGTCTAATGGAGATATGTTCCCACCGAGGCAAAAAAAACCCCTAGGAGGTTAAAAATGGGGAGATATTTACAATTCCTTCAGTCTGTAAGGTTGATTTTTCTGGTTTAGTCTTCTTCAGTGCATTTTTAATAGAGAAAAGTCCCAAGGCTATGAGTATAAGCAGTCTGGTCCGGTCCCGTACATGTCCGCCAGCCTTTTAAAGCGAGGGCCCCAGTCACTGAGGTAATCGTAGTTCTGGTCAGAGTTCGAACTGATAGAATCTAAAGAGCTGAGCGACTCTGCCACCGAGCCGTTCCCCTCGAAGGCGTACGTCTGCAGGGAGTCGTAGGGCGGCGCGCAGGGATCCACGTCAGCCTCTTTTAGTCTCTCCCAGATAAACTCCCTGAAAATGACGTTGTCCGGGATGCTTTTAAAAGTGGGTCTGCTCAAGAACTGAATCTCGGGCGTCACGTCCCTCCTGGTCTTGGTGTCCCGGATGACGTTGAGGTTTCTCAAGGCCGCCATGTCGAACGCCTCGGTGTCTTCCTCCCCGCCGCCCTCGTCGTCGTAGCGGACGATGTTCTCCCTGATGTCCCTCTCTTCGTCGAAAATGAGGGGCTCCTTCTTGCGTCGCCTCATGGTGACAATCAGCAAGACGAGAACTGCAGCACAGACAGACAGACAGAAGTTTTAGCAGTGCTCAAGTTTCCTCCTATTTTTCCTAATTGTGGAAGTTCTCATTAATTTATACGGCCCAAGGAAATAGGAGGCGATTTATGCAGCTAGCTGAAACCCAGCAGGTTCTGAAGCAGCTTTTAAACCATCAGCTTTTCAGATGTTAAAGAACCTACTTCCAAAACCCTTCTGGATTAACGTCTTCATCTTTAATTCTATATCCGATGCCGCCCGCTAAACATAAATTTTAGGATTTTTGTAGTCTATTACAATCTCACAGCCATGAAATAAAAAGGGGACCTTTTCCTGAACTCTTAATTGCCTGAGTGATAAAAGCTCGTTTGAAAAGTGACTGCGCAGAATTTAACAACTGTGGGTTTGGAAGTGACTGAATTAAAGTATATGGCCATTCTCTTCTTTAAAGAAGAAAAAAATTAAGAAAAATCTCTATATTGGAGAACACTCAATTGTTAGGAAATATGTAAAATAAGACTGTCTTAGTTTATGGATTAAATATAGCTCTATATAAGACCTCACTTTCTTATAAGGTCTGAAATACTGTGCTTGAGCTTTATGAATTACACTTAACGACAACTGGTAGGGCTGTAGCAGCCGGTGCTAGAAACGTAATTATTTTTTTTTTAATTTTAATCCTTAAAGTTTCCTTCATCTCGCAGATTAATGCTAAACTGCAGCGGCAGCCAAAAGAACTGGGAGAAAATAACTCAAGGCTCCGCTTATTCAAATGCAGTTTTGGTAGCGAAAACATCGCTGCTGACACAGAAAATATGGAACTAGTAACGTGAACATTACACCCATCTGTGGGACACGATGGAGTGTGAATCATCCTCCTAGAAAATGATTAATGCTGTGTTGTAGCATCTGGGTAACATTTGCTGAGTTAATGATACCTCTAGAAAATAGCAGGAATCATTACGGCTGGAAAAAATAACTGTCAGTTGAAAAGTAAGGGCCATTCCGCATTCAATTAATCCCTTCGGGTTTTATGTTTATTTTTAGTCCTGAGAATATGTGATTATACGCATTCATACGGCTCCGATTTACAATATTTACTTACAGAACTTCGATACGTCAACTAAATTCTGTATAAACATCTGGAAAAGGAAAAGTTGATACGGATAAAATGAAGTTGGAGCTTCCCTAGGTAGCCTCCGAAGTGGCCTCCATGAATTGTGTGATGTGGATTCGTGAAAGTCCTTTTTTTCATGGAGGAATTTTAAAAATCAATGACTTAATGACTTAATACTGGGATCCCTTGTTTAGAATAAACAATCAGAGGCTGCACAGGGAGAAAACTGTATCATATCTTTATTTGAAATAGAGATTCTCCTCGCCATTCCGCATTCAATTAATCGTTTGATAGGAACGGTTGGACTCGATGATCCGGTGGGTCCCTTCCAACCTGGTGATTCTATGATTCTACAATTCTATGATTCTATAATTCTATGATTTTATGAAATTGGCTAATGCCCGAGATGACTCAAGGTGGACTTGCTGCAATTCTTTTTCATTTCCCTTTGGAGCCATGTGCGTCTATAAATAAAACTGCAAAAAGTTCATGATGTTTCTAAACTTTTTGACAAATCTATCAGCCAATGTTTTCCCCTCCTTCTTCAGTAGCTACCAGGCACACACCTAATGATCCATCTCCTCCCAGCTGCCTCGTGACTCTCTCTTCCTGCAGCATCAGCATCGTTCTCTCACTTCGCCGCCCCCGGCATCTCCCCGATTCATGTTTTATGCATTGAATTCCAAAGCAACTAGTGTGGGGCCTTTCACTTTGAACAGTATTTACATAAGTAGTTTGACAACGTGATATTTTGACCTTTAAAGGAGCTTTTGTGAGATTTCAAAACATTCCGATATTTGTGTAACGCAAATTGAGCTGCAAATTATACAGCAGAGGGAATAAAATGGTCATCAGAGAGACAACAATTGCACTTGACTCATGATGTTTTTTTCTTATTATAAAAGATATTTAAAGATGAATTAGCTCGCTGGCAGTGTAAATATAGATTTAGGCCAAGTTTGCTGTTGACATAACTTTTTTATTATAATTTTTAACATTTACTGCCACGATTTTTATTGGCAGATAAGTAAGGTGCTAATAAATTCCTTTACTCAAATGTAAATGCATTCTGAAACCACTTTCCGTCTTAAAATACTTCATTTTGAACATTAAATGCTTGCTAATAAGTGAAAAATATGAAACCTAGTAGACAGGTCTTCCTCACTGCACGATAAAATGAATGTTTGATGCAGTATTTGTTGTACATCTCACACTCGCTCGAAGCCAAGAAAAACACGGAGCCCTTGTAAAGGTCAAATATTTTAGCATTTAGATGACTTGATGGGATTATTAATTTCTCGCGTTTCCAACAGCCACGAACAATAAAGTTTAACCTCGAAATGAACGAAGCTTCTGCTGCATCGCGGGACCTGCAGAGATGGATATGAGCTCAAAACAGATTTCACTGATATATAAATCAAGTGCAAACGGTTTTAAAGCTTATCCATTTATCATTGTATCACAGTAGGTTTTTTTTTTCCCCTACATTTATCACAAACCCGGAGATTAAGTCAGTAATGACTGGCTGAACAGCTAGAAAACTTAATTTTGTGATTTTTCAAGGATAAATAATACAAAAAAAAGCTTTGGGTACATATATACTGCACACTGAGGCCACCAGTGTGGCTCCACACTGGTAGAGCGAACTCATACTAAAGAGATGAAATGATAATACTGATTTCACATGTGATTTAACACATAAATAACCCATTGATATTAGGAAAAAACCTGATTATAAAGATTAAATAATCAGAACTAACAACGGTTAATATAAACTAACCTTTTTGTTCTGTTTTTGTTACCTGATTTGATAGAATTGTTATTTTTCTAACAGGTAGGACAGCCAAGAGACAATGTCATTTTTATTTGTATTAGCTGTAGTAATACCTCATTTGCATCCTTCTATCAGTATGGATGTAATGATAATATTGATAGGTTCAGTTCAATTAAAGCAGCATTTAAAGAAACACCCTTCATAGATTCAGAGAATGCCAGGTTGGAAGGGACCTCAAAGATCATCTGGCACAACCTTTTTAGGTGATAATATAGTTTAAATGAGATGGATGAAGTTGAACCTTAAAATTGTCCTGGGTAGAGGAACCCACCACCTCCCTGGGGAGATTATCTCAGTATTTAACTGTATTCATGGTGGAAAATTTTCTTCTGGAATCTTCTTTCTTTGCATGCAAGGGTGAATTTTTGCTTTGCCATTTTGCTGTGCAAACTGGCACAAATTCCATTCCATTNCTCTTGTGACAGGGGACAGGACGAGAGGGAATGGCCTCAAGCTCCACCAGGGGAGATTTAGGCTAGAGATTAGGAAGAAGTTTTTTACGGGAAGGGTCATTGGGCATTGGAATATGCTGCCCAGGGAGGGGGTTGATTTGCCTTCCCTGGAGATGTTTAAGGCACGAGTAGACAAGGTGCTGAGGGACATGGTTTAGTGTTTGATAGGAATGGTTGGACTCGATGATCCGATGGGTCTCCTCCAACTTGGTGATTCTATGATTATATGGAATAATAATGACATTTCCATTTTGGTATGATCCAGGAAAAAAGTAAGGTTTAGGTCACCTGAGCATATTAGTTTTTCTAATAATCTCTCCTTTTGTACTCAAGGCAACCGCGAAGTAATTGTAAGGAAGCTATTAAAGCCCTGAGACAACCTAAGGGAGACGACTATGTAGAAGCATAGAATCACAGAACAACCAGGTTGGAAGAGACCCACCAGATCATCAAGTCCAACCATTCCTATCAAAAATACACGCAGAACTATACAATAAGGGACTAAATCACAAGCATTATCACACCACGTAGGAGCTGTATCCCTCAGCCTGGCACTGACTGCAGTAATAAGCCCCAGCAGCTGCGAGCAAATCTGCACATTCATTTATGCCTTAGGTGTGTCACGATTCATCAAGCCGAAGGCTGGAGATGTTCAGCGTCTAAGCAGCGTGCTAATAACCTCTTTAGTTATACCTTGCAGTACAGTCAGATGAGATTTGGGGATTACAGAGGCCAAGACTCTGGAAACCTGCTTTTAATTCACAGTTAGAAAGCTTCATATAACCGTGGTTTAATCACTTTGAATTGATATTTGCAAAGCGACTGCGACCTTTAAGGACTCGCAGTGAGCGACCCTAATAGCCTCTATAACTTTCAGAGAACAGGGTCTGCCTTGCATACTAAGTCACCTTTTAAATGACTGAATTTGAATGCCTCTAAGTGAAAAGGTTCATAAATTTATCACTATTAAACTCCACAAATACTACATAGTCACAATCTGTACAGGTTTTACCTGTTTAGTGAATAATCTCAAGACTGGGACTGTTTCTCCTTGTTTATGAAACACACAATTACGTGTGCTAATTATTCTTCAGAGATTGATGGGAATGGTTGGACTCGATGAGCCGGTGGGTCCCTTCCAACCTGGTGATTCTGTGATTCTAATTTCATGGGGGTAAATATTGTGATAACAGTAACAAACTCCTCACCTTTCAACTGAAAAAAAAATTAAATTTGTTATTTGAAGCTTAATCAATGTTATTAATCAATACTGTTACTAACTTAGAGACTCTAGCACCCCTCTAACAGAAGATTTTCTTTAGTGTTTCTAAAAAAACAGAAGCAAGGAAGATAAAAATCATCCAAAAACATGATGTGAATCTAGTTTCCCATTGTTTTAGTACAAAGAAAAATCTTTAACCTCTCAAATACGCTTGGGTTATCTACCTGTGAACGTTCTTCCTTTATGAGATTCTATCTGTGCATTTTATGGCAAACGCTTGTTACAAAAACAATTATTGTGTCTGGAAGACGCTAACTGGAAAACAAATTACCTTGAATTAAATTACCATATAATTTTCAGAGGAGTTAAAAATCCTTACTTTCTCCTCTAAAAATTGTGTACTGTCTAAAATGAATACAAACTAGCTTTTCATACTTTTTTATAGAATAAATTGCAAGCATTTTATTTCCAGTTTCTTTCTTTAAAACACAGCTTCCCTGCAGAGTGAATGATTATAAAGTAGTTTTGGGTAATTAACAAAGCACTGGAACTTTCTTGTGTGGTAAAATTTAGATTTTCACCTCCAACAGTCAGCGTGGGGAGGGGAAAAGATGTTGATAAAATGTTTTTAACTTTGAAAAATAATTCTGGTTTGAAAAACGGATCTACACCACATTATTTGCAATTATAAGGAATTTGTATGATTTAGTAACATTATTTCTTCTTAGCATTAATGAAAACATGGTGCTCATCTAAAATTAATTGGATACTTAAGTAAAAATTATAACAAGAAGAAATCCCACTGAGGCAACCAACTTGGTGGAGACCAGTGGTTATTTGTTAGACAAAAGGATGTATCGGGCAAACCCAAATATCCAAGTACATCATAGCAACTCTGAGAAGATAAGAGCTTGATGAGAATTCAATATAACAGAGCCAGAATGTGTGTATCCATGACATTTATGCAAATCTCATGCCTCCTCCACTTTGCAACTGGCACGTGCTTTGAGATGACATTGATGAATGCGACTGGATTTACACTCTGTTTGAATCTTATATTAGGGAAAAAAAATAATTGTATCTGGTAGCCCGTCTCTTCTTTCGACTGATAAACTCTTACACAGAAAGGTGCATCCCTTGGTCTCATCCTTGAGGCAACTAGCCAAAAGATGAAGCTTATTTTTTTATGCTGTGCTAATGGATCCATCTTAGTGTTTGATAGGAACGGTTGGACTCGATGATCCTGTGGGTCTCTTCCAACCTGGTAGTTCTATAATTCTATGATTCAGGACATTTTCTTGGGAATGGGTGGGAAATGAAGAAGGGAAGGGAGAAATTCATTTCCTAGCAGTACAGCCATTCAGCTGATGCCAGAAAATATCTGCAGGATACAAATTAGAGAAGGAGAAAGGTTCTGGGAGCAGATAAGCAAAAACAGTCGACTGTGGTTTCACTGGGCAGCAGTGACGCTTAGGCAACTCTTTCTTGTGAAAATTAGCAACAGGATCCAGTACCAAAACACAGGACTGAGAGTCAGGTTTAGCATACACATGCAGCCTAAACTGAGCCTTCATCTTTGAGCTGTCCCCAAAAAGAACAGTCCAGATTGGGAACGATGACAGCACACACATATGCGTATTTGGATGAACCGCGGTGATGCATTCAGACAGCTGAATCGGGATGTTCAGTTTTGTTGACAAATATAATCAATGATGAGGTGGTCGGATGCCAGATCCCTCTTCAGTCAGATGCAGTACGATCCTTCAGCTTTACTCCCCAGTCTGGGCCTTAGTGCTATCACATAGTAATTTCGTTTAAGGACTAGGCACGAAATGAGAAGTGCCAACCAAATTGGGATGTTGACACTGCTCCCCTATCTTCCACTGTCTTTTTCTAGTTGCAGTTTCACTACGCACCATAAAATCCAACCATGTTATCAGCTGCAGAAGGAACAAATCATCATTCTGCAGAAGATGTTCAATTAAATATGACGATTCTCATCAGTCAACTACATCTGTTGAATCCGCTCTGAATGCCTTTTGTTCTATGCACGCCAGTAAATATTTTTAAATAGTTTTATCTCTGAAAAGGGGACGCAGACTGACACTGGTTATAGGGTGAACAAATGAAATATTTCCATAAACTGCATTTTCTATCCCTTATATATTATATTTGATGCAACTTATGGTTTGGGTTTTTAATTTTACTATTGCAAAGACCTCTGGAGGCAAC
Organism: Piaya cayana; assembly: GCA_013389865.1. Taxonomy (NCBI): domain Eukaryota; kingdom Metazoa; phylum Chordata; class Aves; order Cuculiformes; family Coccyzidae; genus Piaya; species Piaya cayana. The sequence continues at coordinate 11,959 of WAAB01019996.1, read as the reverse complement.
TTGGCATAGAAGCAAAGTACCAGAATGTGAAAAACCCAAGCTGAAACCTTCCAGTGGCTCATGACACAAAATGCTTTTTTGCCTGGGATGTTTGCTATCCCTGTTTACACAAATTGGGGTGGAAGGGCAATCTGTGTATGTATTTATCTCTATTTTTTACTACTGCACACTGATTGGAAAAGAAGACATACCTAGCAGGGTCAGGACACAAGCCAATATCGCTATCAGGGCTCCGGTGCTAAGTCCTGCGGGCAAGATATAGGCTTCGGCATTGCAAGTCTGAGCCACGCCGTCTGCATCGCAATCACACACCCTGATGGTGAGGGTGTTAGTGCTGCTCAGGGAAGGGGATCCACTGTCCACAATGAATATTGGCAGGTAGAAAACAGACTGCTCCTGTCTTCGGAACCCGTTCCTTCTGGTTAATATCGTTGCAGTGTTATCTACATAAAGGAAGAAAAAGATAAATGTAAAATGCGTGAGCTGTTGAAAACACAAGCCTATGAACAATACAGTCTTTCAATTAAAAGGCTTTATAAACACATTTACATTATCTCAACAAATTTATCTTGCCTAGTCATGTATTTTAGAAGCTGCAGAGATAGGATCAGCTGAGCAATCATAGAATCATAGAATCACCAGGCTGGAAGAGACCCACCGGATCATCAAGTCCAACCATAAGTCAGCACTAAGTATTGCATTTATCCAGACAAATAAAACTTTATAAAGATAATAGGAATTTAATTTTTCAGAGGCAAAACACAATAACACAGACACTGATGACACGTACGTTATCATTCCTATCAAACAGTAACCCATGTCCCTCAGCACCTCATGCACCTGCACCTTAAACCCCTCCAGGGAAGGTGAATCAATCCCCTCCCTGGACGCCCTCTCCCACTGCCCAGTGACCTTTCTGTGAAAAATTTTTTCCTAATGTCCAGCCTAAATCTCCCCTGGTGGAGCTTGAGGCCATTCCCTCTCGTCCTGTCCCCTGTCCCTTGGGAGAAGAGCCCAGCTCCCTCCTCTCCACAACCTCCCCTCAGGTAGTTGCAGAGAGCAATGAGGTCTCCCCTCAGCCTCCACTTCTCCACGATAAACACCCCCAGCTCTCTCAGCCGTTCCTCATCAGGCCTGTTCTCCAGCCCCTTCCCCAGCTTCGTTGCTCTTCTCTGCACTCGCTCCAGAGCCTCAACATCTTATTTCACAAGTTTATCTTTCCTAGCCATATATTTTAGAAGCCGCAGAGATAGGATCAACTGAGCAATGATACCCAACAAAGACAAAAAGATTTCTATTTTTCATAAAAGACCCTCAAAATTGCGTAGTTCTATTTGGTTTTAGTTAAGTTCCAGTTCCACACTCTATCAAGACAGCTCAAGACGAGATTATAAAAAAGAAAAAAAATCAATCGTCAGTGATCAGATTAAGTATCTATATAACAGTTTAAGGTCTAATTTCCAAGGATTTATTTCAGTTATTTGCAGAACTTGATACCTATTAATAGAAGAGATGAAGATATTAACCCGCTTGGTGTTTTTTGCATTATGGTTGGACTCGATCAGCTGGTGGGTCTCTTCCAACCTGGTTATTCTATGATTCTATATGAGACATGCATAAAACTAATTAACATCGAAAGATGCAACTGCCGCTGTGTCTTATAACCCCAGAGATTTTATTGGCATTGCTGAAGTCTATTTACTTTTTCCAAACTATAAGTGGATGGAAGAGGATCTGTCTTTCATTAAGTACTTAATACTACCTATAAAAATGTTAGATTTCTGAACAGTCTTATTCTAAAGCATTTTCATTATTTTGATAATGTTTACTGTTAGAGCCTTCGGTTCCAAACTGCAAGCTGCTCATAGGAAGAAAATTAATCCTGTCAGTAACTCCGTGCAGGGTAAGGCCATAAAGAGCTGTGAGAGAACTTTATTAGGTCACATCTCATACTTAGTGAATGTTGTTTAAAGTCTGTCTGTACCCAGAGTGTCCTTTGGTCCACCAGATGTCTGTTTTTCTTGTTTTATTAATAAGGATGACTCCGTCGCTCCGGTTTAGTGCTGATCCATAAAAGAGCAATGCGAGATTAACGCCGAGTCTGTCTAGTTCTATTTGCTTCAGCTAATAGCTAATACATGCCCACCTGCCATAGTGTGCAATGCAGCTAATGAGAACGCTAATTAGAAGCAGGTTCTCAGATATTTTAACTGATGGAAAGTGATGTCAGTGGGAGTCTCTGCATAAATCTCTGGGGAAATAGTCATAAGAAGTCTGTGTTAATATCGTAGGTAGTTTCCATTGTCAGAAGCATTTTTCAACAGGTGATGTACTTACTGAAAAGACGTGTTGCTCTAGAAAGCCCCAAACTCTCAATTTACCACGTGCCCATTTTTTACGCCACAAGTAATATTAAGAAAACATGAATTCCTGAATGTTTTTCAGTTCCTACCTGAAGGTAAAATCTAATTGCGATAAGTACAAGGAAAATATTGCGAGAAGAGTGACTTCTGGGAAAACGAAAAGAAAGATTTGAAGCCGCTCTGCTTGGCTCAAGGCTTTAACAGCTTAAGATCCTTGATAAATAATCGATAGATAATTCACATCCTTAGCAGAACAGAAGTTTATGCACGTTATATGAGCGTGATTAAAGGAGTTAGAGGTGAATATTTACCCAGACAAAATGTCCTCACCTTTGTTGTCCTGCAGCGTAAAATTGTGGTTATTTGCTGCCTCGGCTGTTAAGCTGAAGTAGAACTGGTGGCCATTTGGGGGGTCGTCTTTATCAATCGCACTGATTTTCTGGATCACCTGTTTTGAGATGCATCAAGGTTTCATTATTTGGAGTGGGAGGAAACATAAATGCAGGTTGGAAGAGACCCACTGGACCATCGAGTCCAACCATTCCCACCAATCACTAACCCATGTCCCTCAGCACCTCATTCACCCGGCCCTTAAACCCCTCAAGAGCTTGGAGTGGCTACAATCAATTTGATATTTTGCACAGAGAAGATTATAGTTCTGAGCATTTTAATTAATATGTTTAATAACATGAAAAAGGGCAAGCCGTAAGTGTATTATCTGTGATTTCTTTTTTATCATTGTCATTATTTTTTCAAATCTTATTCTCTAAAATTCTGTCAAACNTCTTTTTTATCATTATCATTTTTTCAAAACTTTTATCTTTTTTATCATTATCATTTTTTTATTTTCTAAAATTCTGTCAACATCTGCCTCTAAAAAAAAAAAAGTGTCACCATTGCTTGAAATGCATGAAGAATGAAACTCAGAACTAAAAATTCTGACTGGATCACAAGCAAAACAAACAAGTACTCTAACAAGAGCATTCATGGGCTGCGTTTCTCATGAACACAACATAATATTTCTGCTGGTTCCTGTTAAGGATTCAATTTTGTGCTGTGGTTTTTGAAGCATGCAATAAACAACATCCACCACAGGAAGCAAAATATTCCAAGAGAAGTCAGAAAAATGCACATTTTCCCAAGGAATATGTGGGATCTATGTGAGTGAAGCATCTACTAATTACCTGGGAGAAAGTAGAGAGAATGAGAAAATACATATTTTCTATGTAACATGTATATATTTAACAAAACCCAGATATATATATATGTTTCAAAGACGAAAGGAAAAGTCCAAATATAAAATACACCAAGAATAAATAACACCAGATACTTTTAGCTGAGTGTAGGACTACTTGGAAGACATTTGAGGTAAAACCACTGAGTGACGTGGTAGGTATACATTTGCCTTTTGAAATTGTGGCCTTCTGGCTCATATTTCCTAAGGGAAATAAATGTCTGTACTCATTTTAGGAATGGCAGGTCTCAGAATAGCCTCCATGTCAGGACTCCCCATTCCTCAGCAAAATTAGGAGGAAGTACGTATTCCTTGTATTATTCAAAACCAGATGAATTTAGCAAAATGTGTCAGAAAGCCAAAGATTTCAACAGTACCTTCAAGAAGTGGTTTTTACACCTGGATCTTTTCCTTCAGAGGTATGGTAGAGACGCTAGGGTCTGAGTAATATTTGCTAGTGCTGCACATGAAGGCATCATTTTTACTCTCAGAAGCTGAATATATTTTATCTTCAAGCTGTCTATCTGGTAAGAATAAGCATAAAAAAGGTATCAAGCCATACCTGACCAGGCTGAGCATTTTCACAGACGGTGGTCTCATACTCCATGGCGAACTCAGGCGCGTTGTCATTGATATCGAGGATAGTGATGGCCACATAGCCTCTCCCAACCTGGGCTGGATTCTCTATAGGAAAAGAAGCCAAGAAAACAATCAAGTAGTTCTTGCATGTTATACTTTAGGTTTTCATTTGCACTCTTCTTTTGCATATACACATCTAATAAATTAGTGGTTTAGTTTTTGATAGGAAGGGTTGGACTCGATGATCCGGTGGGTCTCTTCCAACCTGGTTGTTCTGTGATTCTATGAAATTACATTCCCTCCTAAAAAGTCAAAGGAAGGTCTTGGCTTGATCTTCTGGACCTACTGGAAACAATGCTTATTCTTTCCAGCTGCTTGGATTAAATTAAGATTTTTACTCTCGGGGATAAACTCAAAATTCAAGTCAGTAATCACAAAGCAGTGAATAACATCGTGTCAAAGGGAAACAGCAGGATGATGCAGAAAAGACACCAAAAAGTATAACCAGCCAGAAGGGCTCTAGTCATATTGGTCATGGTATGGTTGTTATGGGTTAAATAGATTTTTCTTGCAATTCAGATTGATTGGGCTCTTAAGAAATTAAAACCAGAATGCCACTATCTATAACGGAGAAAGAGAAAGCTGTATTCCCAAGTAAATCCTAAATATGAATCCCAGTTCTAAATCGATGCACATCTCTAGCTAAAATATGAATCTGTTCAGCGTCCAATGTAATTTAACCTTTAAGAGCAGATAACTTTGGACTAAGAATAAGGGACATCAGTTCATGCTGTACTTATTTTGCGACTAACACTTCAGTTTTGGAGCAGGGAAAAGAGAGAGATCGCATTGGATTTGAGCAACCTGATCTAGTGGGCTTGGACCTAGATCATCTTTAAGGCCCATTCCAGCTTAAAACATTCTATGATACTATGATTTTTCTTTTTTTTTAACAGAAGTAGTGATATTAGTGATCTAGTAGGGCAGAATGAAAACCTGTACAAACCTTCAACTACGTTCCTCTCTTTTTATGCGGCATCGTAACCAAATTTTAATAAAAATTGTGTTTAGAATCATAAAATATTTCATAGAATCACCAGGTTGGAAGAGACCCATCGGATCATCGAGTCCAACCATTCCTATCAAACACTAAACCATATCCCTCAGGACCTAGAGCAATGAATCCAGATGCAGATAACAAAGTTTTTTTGATTCTTTTTTTTTTCTTCTACATATGAAATATCAGAGGAGTAAGCAATTTTGAAATCAATATTTTCCTCCGCTGATCTAAGCAGGGTGTGAACAAAAATTAAATCATTCCAAGTTATTAATTGTGCTCCCATAGTCTCACTCGTGTCAGGTAAGCCGCTCGTCTACTTTGTTAGTTTTGACATTACCCAGGGAAATTTTTTGTTCCCGTGCTGGTTTTCTAGATGAAAACGCTACTCCTGAGACTGCAATACAAATTCTAATGATAAATATTAGCTTTCAGGTCAAACATTAAATTAGCTTCACAGAAAGCAAGAAGTAAGAATTCTTAAAATAGCCGGCCAGAAAACTGATAACTCGTTTATTATCATAGCCCAACACAGTAGTAATAAGGATGAAATTTGAAGAAATTAATTCTTGAGATATGAAGGCAAAACTAGATTTTTTCACAGAATGTATTCAGAGCTGAACAAGTTTACGTTTAAAGTTGCACTAACAGAATTCTTGGATGTGCTTGGAGGGTTCAATCCTTCACCACTTTTCAACTTGTACCAGACAAGAAACCAAGTACAAAACATCCTTTATCTTAGAGACAGGAAAGTGAAGCCACACAAGATCCACATCCCCTTCCCTTCATGCTTTTAGGAACGTTGTGGTTGACCAACAGCAATCAAGCCTGAGTGCCAGCACTAAGACGGGTTAAATCTTCTCCTCTATACCCCATATCATTTTTCCTGTAATGATACCTGGTCTGAGACCACTGACTTAACATATTTCACCTTCCACTGCACTTGGTTTTTGGAAGTCAAAAGGCTCCAAAAGATGTGAGGCAAAGGAAAGGGCAAATATTACATCTGTTGTATTTCTTTATCACACAATTAATAAAGAAATTTTTATCACACAGGTTTCTTTTACACTGAGTAAGAAATTATTTTGATCTGCCGTGGTTTGAAAGTGTCATAATTTCTCTTGACACAGCTGATCAAAACAAAGCCTGATGTTTTACACATGAACAGCCAATAAAATCCTTTAATTGCTACTTACGACTCTCCATAGCCAAAACTGTGATGTTATGCACGGCATTAGTTTCCCTGTCCAAAGACTTGGCAGTTGTGATGACTCCGCTGTTGGCATCGATGTTGAAATACCTCTCCAGGTCTGTGTTTCGATCGATTGAGTACCTAGGTGAAAGATGAAAGGAAACTTTTGATTCATATTCAATTACAGCTTGTAAAAAACTGTCAGTGACTTTCTCTGGGGTGTTGAGAGCAAAGCCATACGCAAAGGTGAGAGAGTTAGACACCAATTCACGCTGTCAAAAGCAACCTGTTCCCACAGTGACCTCGTGAGATTCACTATGACAAAGTGACACGGCTGCTGGATGAGGGAAAGGCTGTGGATGGATCTTCCTGGACTTCAGCAAAGCCTTTGACACAGTTTCTCCCAGCATTCTGCTACAGGAACTGTCACCTCTGGCCTGGACCGGCACACACTCTCCTGGGTGGAAAACTGGTTGGCTGGAGGGCCCAGAGAGTGGTGGGAGACAGAGTTAAATCCAGCTGGAGGCCAGTGACAAGTGGGGTTCCCCAGGGCTCAGTGCTGGGTCCAGCCCTGTTCAATGTCTTCATCAATGACCTGGATGAAGGCATCGAGTGCACCCTGAGCAAGTTTGGAGATGACACTGAGCTGGGGGGAAGTGTGGATCTGCTGGAGGGTCGGGAGTCTCCAAAGGGATCTGAACAGGCTGGATCCATGGGCTGAGACCAATGGGATGAGGTTTAACAAAGGCAAATGCTGCGTCCTGCACTTGGGACACAACAACCCTGAGCAGCTCCAGACTAG
>WAAB01019994.1:350131-360733 GCA_013389865.1 Piaya cayana | reverse complement strand
AACCCGGTGGTGATTCTGTGATAACCAGTACTGCAAGCCATCAGTAGCCATCAGTACCTTAAAATATCACACTAAGTTTGTGAATGTCTTATTCTGCACTAAGAACATAATATAGTGATACTGCAGAAGCTAAACAAGAAAAATCCACTGTTGCCACTACTAAGCAGAATTGCCTGGAGAGCACTGAATTATGTATGTAGAGTCATGAGTCGGGGATACAAATGTCACTTTGTTTTACTGCAAATACTGTTCCTAAGCTTTGTATGGAGGTTCCATACTTTACATCAGTGGTTTAGTATTTGATAAATTAAATTTTGGGTTACTAGAAATAAAATATTTCCTACTTGCCTTTTACCTCCTTTATAATTTTTCTTTTTTCCTGAAGTACTTATGTGTGGCAGAGTGAAACCGTGATGCTTTACAGTTTTCACTGTTGCTTAAAAGTCTTTAAATTATACTGATTGAAATTATTAATTCATACTTTTAACAGTTATTGTAGGCACTGTGTGTAGTGATAATCTACATTCAGAAATCTCAATAACTTTTTCTTACTTTGAAAGCTGCTTTTAATTATTGTGGGTGTCAGGCTTAAAGTGGGCTGAAACTTCTAGCAGACTATGTTGGATAGAGACTGTTACTTTCAGTAGCATTTTTAGAAGGGGAAGCCGTATAGGAAACAAATCTGGTTTTCGTCCTTGAATAGAAGAGGAACCAGTTTTCCGAGCCTGTGGTGAAATTCTTTCCATTTCTGCAAAGAGATGGATTTTTTTGTTGCTTTCTGGATAGTGAGGCATAGAAGGACTTGCAAGCTTTGCATACAGTTTGTGTGAATTCAGTTCAGTAATTTCATCTACTGTTCTGATTTTAGACTAATTTTTATAAGTCTTAATTTTTGTTTTGCAGGAAGATTTTGGAATGTAATAAAGTAGCATATAGAAGCTTGTTTATAACTGAATTTCTTCTCTCCGCCTCTTCCTTCTTGGGGAACAGTATGAAGAATTTAGAAAACTAAGTGACTGTTTTTTGCTGTCATTGAAGAACTCTGCTACTAAATGCTATCAAAACTTTGTAGGCTTACTATAACTAAAAAGCTATCGCAGAATTGGATTCTGTCCCATAATACTCTGCTGGTGTGATAGTCTTGAAAGTCTGAAGCGCCCATGTTTGATAAACCTGTAAACCTAACTTTTACTCCCTTTCTTATTGAAAATAGTTCAAGCATTTAAAAAATCACATATTTAGAAATAACTTGCACGTTTGTTTTTCCCCCTCCTTCAGTTTCATCTTATTCATGTGTGCTTGGATAGTTTAAGGAAACGGAAATCTAGGAAAATGATGTGACTTCTGCCTTTAAAGGAAGTAGTACAATCTTTCAGTATAGAATACTGTGATCTCATTGTTTACAAACTAGGAAATATGGTTGTTTATTGTTGAACTTAACCTATAACACAGATTTTGGAATAGCAGCTGAGAACTTTGCAGCCCTGTCTGGCTTGTGTTTTCTCCTCTGGATTCTGATGGAGCTAGTACTGTGCCTGTGTAAATATCACATTCTCACTGCTCAACAGCCCTGATGTGGTGGCAGGCCCCTTCCTCTTTGTCATTTCGTTGACTGAAAGCAGTCTTGATGTTTAATTTGACCGTGGCTTTGGAGATGTCTGTGATTTTACCCTCCTTGATCTTTTGGAGATGTTTTTTTATATATGAAAATATGCATATGAATCAAAAAAGAGGATGTGTCCATCTTCCTCATTTCATATATCGAAAAGATTTTCCTCACATGATCTGATGCAGTCAGAAACTCTTTACGTCGCTCTAGATCAGTTATCAGGCCAAGAATATTACATTGAATACCAAAGGAATTTAAAGCCAGTAATTTGTATTTATTTGCTTGACTTTTTAGAATCAAGACAAATAGAAATTTGAGGTATTTTTAGAAAACACTTACGTAAAACAAGAACACTGGCTTCAGGGCAAACTTTTTGTGTGTGGAACTCTTAGTAACTTTGTTGGAAGTTACACAATCTCTACAGAGTTCACTTCATTGCTGTTACTTGCTGCATAAGTGCCTGAGTAAATATTTATGGGATGGAAGCCAATAGCAGTGTTGTAACTATGGAAAGCCAAGTTTTTTTAATGGTTATTAAAAAAAAGTGGTTCTGTTAGTATTTGGCAGAAATCCTTTTTTCTAAAGGCCTACTGCAGCTTTCTACTTTTCCCTTTACAATAAAATATGTCAGTTTTTCAATTAAATGTGCATAAATGTTAAGATATAATAAATACAGAAATTAGAAAATCTGATCTTATTAGTATTTGATTATCCACATTGTGGAGCAAAAATCTGGGGGTTATGTTTTGGGATGATTGTATTCTGTTTAGTTTGAGGGTTTTTTTATGACCTTGCTCTTAAATATCTCTTAAAATAAAACTTTTAAAATGTCATTACAGGTATTTAGCTGTTTCTGCAGAAAATTCCAACGATAACAGAACAGGCTCCAATGTGGATAAAAGTGTGGTAAGTCTCACTGATTTTCAGCTTTGTTGGATCCTAATAAAGAATCTGTTGCATTTATGGGAATAAACTGGTTCAGTTCTAAATGTCTGAAATTATTTTAGTGCTTCAAATATGGGAAATCAATAATTTTAACTGTTTAGTAAAAGGTTACTACAGTTATTGGAAAAGCAGAATTTCAGTTCTTCATGCAACATTGGTTTACCTGAGTGGGATAAAATAGCTGAAACTGCATACTCTTTTTGCGAATGGGTTTGTGCAGTATTTTTAAAGTATCTTATCAGTCCCAGGTATGTACTGGCTTTGTGACAATCATGGAATCAAGGTGTGAGTGTAATGGGAAGCTTGGGCTTCCCAGCAATGTGCCAGTTTAATGCTGGGGTTGGACTTCCTTTCCACTAAGTGGGAGGTGGCAGGTTATGTACTGAGCTTGGGTAGCGTGTTCTTTCCTAAGGGTGTCCCACAAGCTAATGGGAATTGGGGAGCAGAGTGTCTGCATTTATAGAGCAATTCACCTAGCAAGAGATGTCCAGGAATTCTTGCAGTTACTGCTTCCCAAGCTTCTTGGCTGTCAGGTTTCCAGAAAGTTACACTGAGATATTGGAAACAAGGCCTGTTTGGATTTAAGTTCTAGTGTAAATCAAGATGTTCTTTTAAAATGGTTTGGTATTTTAGAAATTACATTCTTTCCACAAGAAAAACACTTGTTAGAAGAATCGATAATTAACTCTAAAATAAATCTTAGCTTTGACTATGATTTACTCTGTGAGTATTTTGTTGTTATGTTTTTCATTTAAAGCAGAAGAGAAGCAGGTATTAATGCATGTTCCCTTTTCTCATAAACCTGCAATATAAAAATGTTAATGATATATGGTATTACTCAGAGAAAATTTGTAAAGGATGGGGGAACAGACTATGTAGTTTATTGGCCTAACTGAAGTTATTAAGCACTGAAGTGCTTTCATTTCATTATGTATGTTGATATGTTCTATAAATCTTGTTTTCCTCAGAAGTGTTTGGCTGTTGATATGGTAAAATTAAAACCAAAGCCACACTTTCAAGTATTTGCAGATACTTAGAGCTCTGTACTAGCCTTTGGTTGACTTGGAAGATTTACTGAGTAGAATTGGCATAATTACTAGAACACAGGCACCTGTATGTAGTTAAAGATGCCTCAAGAGTCCTGTCGGTATTGTCAGCTGTGTTTGAATGTCTTGTGATTTTAACAATTTTGGGAGGTGAAGCTCTGGGTGGATGTGAGTAATATAGACAGTTTTAAATAAATGTTAAGTCTTTACTATGAGGTATTTTCACCCTACAGTTCTTTCTCAGATGTTTTTCTTTCATTACATGCTGCAATGAAAACGGTAATGTTGATACTTTGTTAGCAAATTAGTTTTGGAAATATAACACAAGATGTTACCTGATCTGCCTGCATTTTGGCTTGGTACTGTCTTTGGGAGGGACTAAGTGCAAGAAATTTCCAAGAAATTTGTTGGAGAACAATGGAATTAAATGTTGTTTAACTGACTTCCACACCTCTTTGAAGATCTGATTATTTACTTTGGTTTAGTGCTGCCATAACCACCTGTAAACAGTTCAGCTACTAAGAAAGGAGAGATTAACAGAATGTTTTGCACTGGGTCTTCAGTATTCTTCATTGTTCAGGATGTAGAACCAGACACATTACGCCATAGTGATTAAAACAAACCAGAAAAAAGATGGCAGTTCCAGAGGGGTTTTTCTTGGCTTCTCTGTTGTAGGCAGGCTTTTCCATATTCCTTTCTTTCCCCACCTCCTACTCAAAATGGAAGCTAAGAAGAAACTAAAACATAAAGGAATGCTTTTATACTGAGTTAATTGTAACTCAGGATTTTCTTAAAGTATTAATTAGTCTATTGGTACCAGATTGTGCAAAACTTCTATGGAAGTCTAATATAATTGTATTGCTCAGCAAGCTTACGCCCATTGGGGTACAGCACTACAAAAGCAACCAGGGACAGAAAAAAGCAAAAGGAATGAATTGAGATCAAAACTAGTGTAGGAATCAGCACAGAAATGCCTCAGTTGCCAGATGCCTTTTTGGACCTGTTCCTCTTCTGTCCTGTTTGGTTCTTCTATGCAGACAGTCAGGAAGGGTTGTAAAAGGAGTAACCATGAAGTGGAAGAGCAGTTATATCGAACTTCTTTATAGAATCATAGCATTGCTTGGTTGGAAAAGACCTTTGATATCATGAAGTTTATCCTTTTTTTTTGTGCATTAGCTGTGGTCCCTTTTTCTTAAAGTGAGAGCTAGTCTTTCAATAGCCTTCCTGCTTGCTTTGTTTCTCAATGGTTCATACCAAGGGGATAAATGTGTTGCATGCTGGTCCTCATTCCTTTTTCCTGGAAGTTTAGATTTAGAGGCCATCTCTGTGATTTTTTTATTCCAGCCATTGTCTTACCTGCATGGTGTTATGTTGTATGTCGCACCAGTAATTGTTTTTTCCTGAGCTGTTCTGTAAGAGCTGAGAAATCTATTCTGGTATTGCCTTGCTGTCTCAAAGCTTTGTGATAGTGATAAATATATAAATAGAGCAGTGAATATAAAAAACAGTACATAGTTTCTGGTTAGTACCCAGTTAGCATGTCTGTCTTCTTCCTCTGAAAACCTCAGAGCAGCTTAAGAACATGAAGAAAAGAAAGAAAAGGAGTAAATGAGAAAGGATGCCCAGTTCTTGAGAGCACTCAAGTTGCCCCATGCTTTATTCCTACTACAGTGGGAAGGAAATCAGATTGAAAATAGGAAATAGGCATCTTTCTCATCTAATATGGATAAAGCATGCTATAGTATATCTCCAAACTGAAATCTTAGTTTAGGACTGCACAGGGTGTTGAGAATACTTAGGGTTGCTGTCAAGAAGGAATGGAGACAAGCATTACTATCCCCTTTTCATGATCTTAGCGAGCAGTTCTAGTTTGTCTAAGCATGTTCTGTGGGGAAAAGTTAAAAAGGAAGAGCAGATGTAGGAGGAACTGTTCTGCTGCTCCTTTTTCTGGAATGATTGTGGCAATTGTCAGTTTTTTAAGCTGCAACAATAGAGCAAGCCAAGGGTCAGAACCGCTTGAATATGTTGCTTGGAAGAGCATCTAGGTTAGGGTTGTAATTCTCCTCTATGCAATTTCAAGAGAGTAGAGGGAAATGTAGGAAAGCTAAATAGGGTTGAGATCTGGACAAGATCAGTGAGCAGGTTTAAAAGGGTGAATCAGCATAGGGTTGACTTAATGAGCTTCCTCAAAGTTGACACCATCTTCTTGTTAACTGAGGATTTTGCTGATGATGGCATGGGATTATTGTGCCCAGAGATCCAGTAGAAGATAGATATTTTGAGACTACATGAAAAGAATGAATCTCTGAATTTACCTTGCTAGCAAACAGTACGTGCTACACAGTAATGCCTTATATTAGCATCTGAAGCTAGTTACTATTTTCAAACTTTAGTACAGTGCTACCTGTAAAAACTCTCTCTGACAAAGTAGGTGCTACAAGCATTTTCCCCTCCATTGCTAGTAACTGACAAGCCTGATTCTGCTTCCTGAACTTGAGAGCCTGAAGTTGTGTCGCAAAATACACCTAGTGGTTCATACTAGAAGAAGAAATTTTGAGACTAATTAAAATGCTTTCTTACATCTTTGCAGTAATATCTTTAATTTGATTCTGAAGATAAGTCAAATCTTCCTTATTTTAGGTAACTTAGCCTGGTGAATTTTGATGGAACTATTCAGAACCTTAAAATTTGATATGCTTTCAAGTGATAAAACTGAGTAAAATGAAAGTTGTTTCTTGTTATTAACTTTTTTAGGTTTTTTGGGGGTGGGGAGATCACATTTTAATAAGGTAAAAATGTAGTGTTTAGATAAAATTGAGCAAGCTGTGATATAACACAAGCAACACAATATTCTGAAATGAGATTTTGAAGTTTTAAATTTAATGCATGTTCTTTCTTGTACAAATATATATTTAAAGCTGGAAAATATGCAGAAGATGATCTATGAGTTGGAAGAACAACTGCATAATGAAATGCAGTTGAAAGATGAAATGGAGCAGAAGTGCAGGTGAGACTTTGAACTTTAATCTTTTATGTAATTTAAATAATTTCACACTTCAGTTTTGTATTACTACTTCAGGGATTACCAGAGTAACAGTAAGACTAGTACTGTAGTTCTCCAAGGGAGTTCCGGGCATGAGCTTAAGTAATTCTAAGACAATATTTAAATGGGTTTTTTGAATACAGTATGAAGAAAATTATTTGTTTTCATTGGCACCCATATAACATCTATCCTTTCTGAAAACTTGAATGCTTGACATTACGCAGTACTTTGAGTTCAGATGTTGTATTGTCAGAGAGACTCAATGATCATGCTGATTTTTTTAAAAACATACAATAGTGTACATATGACACATTGGATTATTAAATTAACTGCCTGGTTTCTAAATACATGATGCTTGTGGGAAAATCACATTCCTTTTTTTTTTTGTGTGACTGTTAGGTAAGAACAACTATTTTCTTCCTAAAGTCATGTTTCTACTGTGTTGAAGAAGTACCTGTGTAAGAATTTGCCCAGTTCTTACAGCTACACTTACAGATGAACATTTGGGTTTCTTTTCTGATAAGCAGATTTTTTTACTTAGATTCATGCAAACTAAATTCCCATCAGTTGTTTTCTCCTGAATTCTTTTCGTGAATGCCTAAATAAAGTCATAAGGCAATCCTAGGTATAGGATATAGGAAGAATTTAGGCTTGTTTGCGTGTTCTGATTGCTTTCCACAAGCAGAATGTGCTTTACTTGAAAGACATTTGGTAACTGTCTTCTTGCAGTACTGTTGAAGTGGCAAACCGCAACAGTGTGTCTTCTGATATGTCATACTATTTACTTAGTAGATGTGATATATTGCTGTAACTGCTGCTTATTGTACCTGCCAGGTAAAATTGTCTGTGTCTTTTCTGTTATTTCTTTGAAGAGGGATAGCTGGCTACAAAAATGCAATGGATGTGTTGGTGTTACTGCCAGTTAATTGACATGGTGTTGTGCACTTAACCTCACTCTCTCTATAGTGCTGTGCTTCAACAGAGAGATTTTTGAATATTATTATTCAAATATTGTTATCCATAGTAGGAAACTGTCTGCTGTTGAATTCATGAACCATTTTGTGTATTTGGAAAGTTCACAAATAGAGGAAACTTTTAGCAGTTCACCAGTGTATTCTAATTTAACGATAGCCTATTGTGGACATATGCTGAACATTTGTTGATGGAGAAAATATGGCACCTAAAATCTTGTGTATATCATCTCCAGCAAAGTTGATTGTTAAGTACTTACATATCTTACAATTATTTCCAATCATTGTTTTCTTCAGTTTCAAAATATTTATTACAAAATAGAATTAGACAAAATATAAATATTCCCTTTAGTAAGATCCCAAAATATTTCACTGGAAAAATGCTGTATGTAATGTAGCCTTCTCAAATTTTACTTAATAGATTTTGTTTTCTTTTTAGGTCTTCAAACATAAAGCTAGACAAGATTATGAAAGAACTGGATGAAGAGGTAATTTTGTTCCTCACTGAAGTCTTCTTTGTTGGGTAAAGAATGTGGATAGTACTTTCTTGATTTGGGATGCTTTTTCTGTAACCAAAAACTGCTTGAATTTGAGTTTAAATTTGAGACCAAACCATCGCATTTCAGTACATAGCTTTGGGAGATATATTTTTATTTGTACACATTTTCAAGAACTTTATTTTCTACAAGTCACACTGAATTCCATTTCCTCTGCTGAATGTTTTGCTTAGTCCTCCTCATCACTATTCCTCTGGAGTTTATCGAAATCAGTTACTCTAAAAATTAAGGTACAGAATATGTTTCCATTGAGTCCTTATAATAATATTAATTTTAATATTTGCTTGTATGCAGGCATGCTAATGATAACTACTCTAGTGATTTCATAAATGTGTTGTGTAGAATTTTAAAAAGCCATCTTTTCTGCAAACCTTTTCGTGGCAGCCAGAGACTTATTAATTGGAAATAATGCATAAGTTTCCTTGATTGTTTACTTGCAGAGGTATTCGTTTAAGAATCATTCCTTAAAATATGAATTACTGGTGTTTTGAATTTTAGGGAAATCAAAGAAAGAACTTGGAATCAACGGTGTCTCAGATTGAGAAGGAAAAGATGGTATTGCAACATAAGATAAATGACTACCAAAGAAAAATTGAACAAGAGAATGAAAAACGACGGAATGCAGAAAATGAAGGTATACCATGTTGTCCAGGCATTGACACCACTGAGGTGTATGGTGTGTTTTGGGGAATAATTTACTACCTTAGCGTCTGAAGTGCTACACAGCTTTAAAGGAAGCTTTTCAAATAGCAAGCACAGATTTTGAGTTTATTTTATATGAGTTTTAACGAGGAAACAATATTTTTGTCTTGTTTTCAAATTCTGTTCTCTACAGTGTGCGTTGCTGTTCTGCAAGGACAGGATTTGACCTAAAAATATAGATAGGAATAAAGAAGTTGACAAAAGACCTGTTGTATGCCAAGAATTTATTTGAGCATGTTTGTGTAAAACAAAAAAACCTAAAACCTAAGGAATGTTTTAATTTTTTTAGTGTCCACACTAAAAGATCAGATGGAAGACTTGAAAAAAATCAGCCAGCATTCACAAATCACAAATGAGAAGATAACACAGTTACAAAAACAAGTAGGTTGCTTCTGTTCATTGTCTTCATTGTTTCTTAGATTTGAGAAGCAATATTGAGCATTCAGATATAACAAAGCAGTTGATTTTTATATTTGAGACTCTTGTATGTTTTATTTTAATAGCTAGAAGAAGCAAATGATTTGCTGAGGACGGAATCGGATACAGCAGCAAGACTGAGAAAGGGTAACACAGAAATGAGCAAGTCATTAAGTCAGGTGGAATCACTGAATAGAGAACTGCAGGAAAGATGCAGAGTTCTGGAAAGCACAAAATTGCAGGTGGAGAAAGATTATTACCAACTGCAAGCTGCTTTGGAGTCAGAACGAAGGGACAGAAGTCATGGATCTGAAATGATTGGAGAACTACAGGGTAATTATTATGTATTTATACTTTACCAAAAAAAGTTGTGGTGAACCCTACTTTATTAAATAAAGTAGAGCTACCTAAAAGGAGAAAAGCCAGTCTGTAAACTGGATGTGACTTAGTAGAACAGTTGTTAAAGATCGGATCTTGTTTCCTAATCCTGTTCGAGTGACTTTTGGGAGGGAGACTATGAAAATCAAAGGGTGGCTATGAAAATTAAGGGGTGAGGCTGCCCTGACTAGAAGTCTTAGTCCAAGTGGTACAAAAATCTGAATGGTTGATATGGTGCTAGAGAAGACACAACACTGTCTTGATGCTTTGATGCAGTAGCCAAGTTGACATAGCCAACATTTTCTCTTTTCATTTGTGGAGAAAACTGTTTTGTAGTTAAATTGAATTTGTTTTCTTCTATGATGCTTCTACATTACTATGAAGAGTATAGTAAGGGATACTGATGTAGAATCCATTTTTTTCAGGTTGCTTGGATCTTTTTACCATTTGTGCATTTCTGAATCTTCAAACTGGAAACCGTTCAGATACATTAGTTTACAACTGTGCCTATGCTAGTAGATCCTGCCTTTTGCCATTTTAAACAATCTGCAGTACTGATAATCACTTCCATGAGGCACAATCTTTTGTTGAGGAATTCTGGGTGGTTTGTGATTTGTTTTTTTATGATAAACTTTGCTAGCACAAAGAAAGAACTATCAAGCATCAAGTTGCCTGTTGACTGAGCTTCAAATACAGTAAATCAGTTTCATTTGAATGATCCAACTTGGCAGCCTGCAAGAAATGGATGTAAGGCTAAGGTGCTTAGCGGGTGTAAACCCAAATATCTTTATGTAATTCAAAAAGTCATACAGTTGTTTTTAAAAGTGCATTTTAAATGAATGAGAATGGATAAGATTTAGGAAGACTTTCCTTCAGTCTCATAGTTTCTTACATATTGCCAGGATATCTCTTTGTACTTAAAAATTAAGTGAAG
>WAAB01019994.1:256505-350064 GCA_013389865.1 Piaya cayana | reverse complement strand
AATTACTGGTGTTTTGAATTTTAGGGAAATCAAAGAAAGAACTTGGAATCAACGGTGTCTCAGATTGAGAAGGAAAAGATGGTATTGCAACATAAGATAAATGACTACCAAAGAAAAATTGAACAAGAGAATGAAAAACGACGGAATGCAGAAAATGAAGGTATACCATGTTGTCCAGGCATTGACACCACTGAGGTGTATGGTGTGTTTTGGGGAATAATTTACTACCTTAGCGTCTGAAGTGCTACACAGCTTTAAAGGAAGCTTTTCAAATAGCAAGCACAGATTTTGAGTTTATTTTATATGAGTTTTAACGAGGAAACAATATTTTTGTCTTGTTTTCAAATTCTGTTCTCTACAGTGTGCGTTGCTGTTCTGCAAGGACAGGATTTGACCTAAAAATATAGATAGGAATAAAGAAGTTGACAAAAGACCTGTTGTATGCCAAGAATTTATTTGAGCATGTTTGTGTAAAACAAAAAAACCTAAAACCTAAGGAATGTTTTAATTTTTTTAGTGTCCACACTAAAAGATCAGATGGAAGACTTGAAAAAAATCAGCCAGCATTCACAAATCACAAATGAGAAGATAACACAGTTACAAAAACAAGTAGGTTGCTTCTGTTCATTGTCTTCATTGTTTCTTAGATTTGAGAAGCAATATTGAGCATTCAGATATAACAAAGCAGTTGATTTTTATATTTGAGACTCTTGTATGTTTTATTTTAATAGCTAGAAGAAGCAAATGATTTGCTGAGGACGGAATCGGATACAGCAGCAAGACTGAGAAAGGGTAACACAGAAATGAGCAAGTCATTAAGTCAGGTGGAATCACTGAATAGAGAACTGCAGGAAAGATGCAGAGTTCTGGAAAGCACAAAATTGCAGGTGGAGAAAGATTATTACCAACTGCAAGCTGCTTTGGAGTCAGAACGAAGGGACAGAAGTCATGGATCTGAAATGATTGGAGAACTACAGGGTAATTATTATGTATTTATACTTTACCAAAAAAAGTTGTGGTGAACCCTACTTTATTAAATAAAGTAGAGCTACCTAAAAGGAGAAAAGCCAGTCTGTAAACTGGATGTGACTTAGTAGAACAGTTGTTAAAGATCGGATCTTGTTTCCTAATCCTGTTCGAGTGACTTTTGGGAGGGAGACTATGAAAATCAAAGGGTGGCTATGAAAATTAAGGGGTGAGGCTGCCCTGACTAGAAGTCTTAGTCCAAGTGGTACAAAAATCTGAATGGTTGATATGGTGCTAGAGAAGACACAACACTGTCTTGATGCTTTGATGCAGTAGCCAAGTTGACATAGCCAACATTTTCTCTTTTCATTTGTGGAGAAAACTGTTTTGTAGTTAAATTGAATTTGTTTTCTTCTATGATGCTTCTACATTACTATGAAGAGTATAGTAAGGGATACTGATGTAGAATCCATTTTTTTCAGGTTGCTTGGATCTTTTTACCATTTGTGCATTTCTGAATCTTCAAACTGGAAACCGTTCAGATACATTAGTTTACAACTGTGCCTATGCTAGTAGATCCTGCCTTTTGCCATTTTAAACAATCTGCAGTACTGATAATCACTTCCATGAGGCACAATCTTTTGTTGAGGAATTCTGGGTGGTTTGTGATTTGTTTTTTTATGATAAACTTTGCTAGCACAAAGAAAGAACTATCAAGCAT
Source organism: Piaya cayana (assembly GCA_013389865.1). Lineage (NCBI taxonomy): Eukaryota > Metazoa > Chordata > Aves > Cuculiformes > Coccyzidae > Piaya > Piaya cayana. The sequence goes on along the minus strand of WAAB01019994.1, from coordinate 348,377 downwards.
CAAGTTGCCTGTTGACTGAGCTTCAAATACAGTAAATCAGTTTCATTTGAATGATCCAACTTGGCAGCCTGCAAGAAATGGATGTAAGGCTAAGGTGCTTAGCGGGTGTAAACCCAAATATCTTTATGTAATTCAAAAAGTCATACAGTTGTTTTTAAAAGTGCATTTTAAATGAATGAGAATGGATAAGATTTAGGAAGACTTTCCTTCAGTCTCATAGTTTCTTACATATTGCCAGGATATCTCTTTGTACTTAAAAATTAAGTGAAGCGGACTGTACTGGAGAAAGATGTATTTGATAGGTATATTTTTTTATACTGTATTTAAGATACTAAGTGTAATATGAAGTAATCAAAAAATTTTTTTACTTATTTTGAAGGCAGTAATGCAAATTCTTCAGGCTAGAAATGTGTACTACTACTTTAGCTTATATATAAACACTACTGCTTTGGCGTGTGCATATAAATATACACGCACTGCTGCTGCTGCTGCTGCTCTAACTACTGCTATTACTGCAGCTTTGGAGGATACCTTATTGTGGCTTATGAGTACTTTATTAAGGCCTATAAGGAAGATGGGGAGAGACTTCTTACTAGGGCCTTTAGTGACAGGACAAGGAGCAACAGTTTTAAACTGAAAGAGGGTATATTTAGATGAGGCATTAGGAAGAAATGTTTTACAGTGAGGGTGGTGAGATACTGGAATGGGTTTCCCAAAGAAATTGTGGGTGCCCCATCCATGGCAGTGTTAAAGGCCAGGTTAGATGAGACTTTGAGTAACCTGATCTAGTGGAGTCTGTCCCTGTCCCATTGCAGAGAGGTTGGAACTGTATGATCTTTAAAGCTCCCTTCCAAGCCAAACCATTCTGTGGTTCTGTTTAGTATCAACTTCAGATGCCAGACAGGGTCTTCTAGTAGATGCTGAGGAGGATGGGGAGTAGTTCCTCCGTCCATGGCAGAGCTTTCTGCCTAATAGGCCTTATCATGTGTATTATTGGAGTTAACATCAGCAAAAGTGCTTGTTGTGTGGTACAGCAGAACTTGGATTAATGGAAGAAATTTTGCATATTAAATATTGGGAGTGATGAAGGCAGGTAGCAAGTTCTGCATGTGATTGGTTTTTGTGAATTGTTCCTAATGCCTGCATGAGGAGTGGCTGAAAAGATCAATTAATTTCACAATGCACAGCCTTTGCATATCTGAAAAATTTGAAGGTGTAAATATTTTAGGGGCCCAGAAGGTTGGAAAGCCTGTTGATTTAAGTTGAGTAAGTAATGTTGAATGTTATTTCATTTCTTAATGGCAGTTCGGATTACAACTCTACAAGAAGAAGTAAAAAACATTAAAAACAATCTTGAAAGAGTGGAAGCAGAAAGAAAACAGGCACAAGATATGCTTAATCATTCAGAAAAGGTATGGCAAAATTATGTTGAGGCTGATGTTCTTTGTCAACTTTTGACTGTATCTTCAAAAAATATTTATTAATGCTGCTAAGTTCTGTGTTCTTACTATAAATCAGTCTTGTGTTAAAATAATTAACTATTAATAGTGCTATTTTACAGCCTTACCAGGAATGTAAACCGCACAAGTCCTCAGGTATTTCTTACTTATAGCAGTGTGCTTAAAATTCATGTTTGTCACTCACTATTGGTGTTTCAGTGATCCAGCCCTTCTGCCAGTAGCAAGTAGTTTTTGTTCTGCCCACCTGTGTATTGCTGCAGAGACTTGCCTCCTGAAAATCTATGATTTGAACTTCATGAAAACCTGAAATTGAAATTTCTGCTTTTACTGGTTTTTAATTTGGCTGGATCAGTACCAGACCTTTTGATCAGCTTTGGAGCTGGACCAGTTCAATTTTTTTCCTTCCTTCTATTCTTTTTTCATAATGAGTGGTAGCAGCATGTTCCCCTTAGATCTCTGATCCCCACCCCCAGATAGAGAAACAAGTAAAGAAGAGTAAAAGGAAATCCTGCACCCATTTCCCGGGTAGGGTACGTAGCCAGCTCTGTGTGTCGTGGTCAAGTGAAAACTTGCTGTTCTGTATGGCCTGTCCAAATAAACCAGAGATGTCACCGCCTACAAGGGAAGGTGCAGTTACCATTCTCATTTGGTATTGTGTGAAGCAGTGATCCAAAGGCAAGTCTCTGTCTCTCAGAGCTCATCTCCAGAGCTTATTTCAGAGGTTACTTTTAACAGCTTTCAATCTCAATAATGGAATAATAGAATTGCATCCAAGTAACAATAACTTAGATTCCTCTGTGCTCTGTCCCCTCTGTGGCAGATTAGTTGTATGATTCCAATTTAGGTGACTACTTGTTCTTCAAACTGAGGATTTCCATTATCTTATGAATTTATAAACACCTGAAAAAAGTTAATGTGGTTTCCTCCAGAATACAGATTTTCTTTATTACCATTGTTTATTAAGCATGGAAAACAACATTGATAATTTCTTCATAACAAAAAAAGGGAAGAAAGAAAGAAGTGATCCCTCACATCTTATAGAAATCTGGTAACTTTTTCTTCTTACCTTTAGGAGAAGAATAATTTAGAGATAGATTTGAACTACAAACTCAAATCCTTACAAGACCGTTTAGAACAGGAAGTAAATGAACACAAAGTGACTAAAGCTCGGTTAACTGACAAACATCAGTCAATAGAGGAGGCAAGATCAGTTGCAATGTGTGGTAAGTGTTTCTTGCAAGTTTCAGGTAAACACTTAATAAAAGGTATTTTGATTACGATATCTTAAATCACATTAACTTATAATGTGGTACTGTTCACAAGTGTTTAACTTTTTGTATAAAGAAAGTATATATCAAAATTTAAAAATGTGCATAATGAAAAATGCACTTTAAAAATTATTCTGTGTAACCACAATGATTCTATACAAATTGCATTGTTTTTTAGCATTTTGACTATCTTACTGCATTTGCAATTCAAAGCCTTTCTTGAGTTCTAAAATGCTGTTGAATCTTAAAATTCTGGCTAGTGCTACATGGACTTGAAAGAATGCATTATCAGGACACATCTTGAACATTAATTCCAGTGGAACTGCATTACAAATGTGGGTGGTGTATTAGGCTTGCCTGAAGTGTCGAAGTTTCTTTATAGATACGCATCAGTAAATCAAAGATGTGTCTTGATACCCTAACTGAATAAATCAGGGGTTTTTTTGTGAAGGTCATCAGTATCTGCATTTGTAGTTGGTAACTTTCAGAAAGCTAACACAAATGGTGGCATTCCATTTCTTTCCCTCTACTATTCATTTGAGGAAATGCAACCTGGCGTTTTATTTGATAATGCTTACTTTAAGAATCTACTCTTTTTTTTATTTCTTTCACTATTTATCATTCTGCTATCACAATACTTTGAATGCAACTTGGAATTATGGTTTTTTTTAATATTTCCTGTAATAATGCCAGGAAGTTTTTACTCAGCAGTCAGTCCATCTAACAGCACCAAGGCTTAGATAACTGAACAAAAAGGTCTGAAAAATATTAGGATATTTAAGAATGTCTTTAAAAAAGGATTCTTGCAGATGCTACATACACGTTTTTGTTACTTTCCTTAATGTTGTTTAGAAATGGAAAAAAAAGTAAAGGAAGAAAGGGCAGCAAGAGAAAAGGCAGAAAATCGAATAGTTCAAGCTGAAAAACAGTGTTCCATGCTGGACTTCGACCTGAAACAATCTCAGCAGAAACTGGAACACCTTCTTCAGCAAAAGGAAAGACTGGAAGATGAAGTAAGTAAAATGCTCATCACTCAAAATGTTCTATATAAATAAGAACTTATAGTTGGGTTGACAAGTAGAAAATTAAATTCACTTACCCTGAGCTCCTTGTATAATACACTTCTCAGTAGAACTGAAGGCAGCTGTTTGACTTAACATACTCAGGTAATTTTCTGCTTGTTTCTTAGCTCTTGGATGCCTTACATACTCAAGTCTTTAATATGATGCAATTTTTATGTATTTCTTTCTTTTTAAGGAAAAACTTGCTTGTGACTTCAAGAGTTATTTGATTGGCTTGCAGTTCTAAGTTTGCATTCTCCAGAAGAGCATTTGTTCAATGCAATTGAAATATTGAGTATGAAAACTAGTACCAAAGATAATAGTTTCATCCTTACTTTTCCTTTACAGGGGGTCACAATTTGTGTAAATTAGTTTTTAGGTGGTATGCTGCATTTCTTTTTTCCTAAGATTTTAAGATAGGAAATCTACAGAAGAGGACCTTTTAACAGACAATTTAGGTTTCCTCCACTGTTGCCTTTAAGAGAAGATAAAACACATTTGAGACTTTGAAATGAGCTACATACAAGGAAGCTTTGTCATTGTGCAGCATCATATCAGTACATCTGTAAGGGCAGCAGCTTTCTGTAAGAATATTGCACCTGAAGCATTTGGAGATTTAGGAATATTTTTATGGATTGTACAACATGTAGCATCTAGGCAATGGTATTTGGTGTAGAATAATCCATATACGACACACTTTCAGCCACATGTAATTGGTTATTCAGCAAACACTTCTAAATGGTAATGTTTCTCTTTTAGGTAAAGAATCTAACACTGCAACTAGAACAAGAGGCAAATAAGCGAATAATGGCACAGAATGAATTAAAGGCACAAGCTTTTGAGGCAGATAACTTGAAAGGTTCTGAGAAGCAGCTGAAACAGGAAATCAATACATTGTTGGAAGCAAAGAGATTACTGGAATTCGATTTGGCTCAACTTGCAAAGTAAGTAAAAACCTGAAGTGAAATGGAAAAAGTTGCTTAATTATACATGTACTGTTCTGCCTGTTCCTGTTAGTGAGAAAAGCTTTTTCCTAAACTAAAAGAATATTTTTAGCTGTGTGTTATGATTTTTGTATGTAGTCTTCAGTGTTGGAATATTTCTGTTATTAGCTTATGATGCAGAGCAACTCTCGGCTCATTACTCTGTGTCACGCCATATGTGCCACTTTTATTTGAGTGACTTCTTTATGGATCTGTGACACTACTTGCTAAATAATGAGATTTTTAATTTTACTACATGAGAGGCGATAGCTTTATTTTCCCTTTTAACTACCTGATGCTTTTTCTTAACAATTCTTAAGTTGACTGAAGGCACTTTTCATTAATTAGGCTTTTATCAGAACTTCCTCAAGCTGATTTAACATATCTCCATTTAAAATGCATCTTGTTTTCTAAGTTACATGTTGAAACGATTGTCAGGGTAAAATAAAGAATTTTAGGATACTGCAAAACTGTTGGGTTTTTTTGAAATAATGCATGCAGCTGTAAGATCTTCGTAGGATGCTCTTCTGATTAGAAGTAGTCTTTATTAGTGGCTGAGTTTTTACATGTTTTCCTTTTTTATTCCTTCAAAGAAAGTACAGAGGAAATGAAGGTCAAATGCGTGAACTTCAGGATCAGCTTGAAGCTGAGCAGTATTTTTCGGTAAGACTTGCAAAGAATTGAGTGCTACATTTTGACATGAAATTATTGAACAGTGAATATTTGATGTATAAAATTTTTTTTAAATGTAAATAACGTGGCATAAATCAGCAATTGACAAAAATCCTGCTTGAAATACAAACTGAACAAAAATATTAGAGGACATTAGGTAGTCTATCTAGTATGGTGCCTTGTAGTTTGTCAGACCTTATGTATTACATTGAGAAACTCTTATGTGTATTATTCATCAGATTCATTCCTGTCTTTAGGTGGGAAAAGAGATTTTTTTCTGACATAACTGCAGATTTTGTAGAGAGTTCAAAATCTCCATACTTGCTGGAATGTATTCCAAGATATAGCTCTACAATAAATATATTGAAGAGCTATAGATCCAATAGCATTTTGCATGTATTCCTTATCCTTCTAAAAAGATACTTTCTCTGTGCCTGAGTCACTGAAGAACCTTATTCAGTACTCCACGTAGTGAAAATTTGTATTTCTTAGATTTAGCTTTATCTGTTTCATGTCCGTGAAAAGAAAATAATAGCATGAGGTGCTCTGTAACAGCTGAACTTCAAATACATTTGTGATTACAGACAGTTTGAGAAGTGCTTTTTAAATTTGGTTCTTCCTTGGTGGAGCAGTAAGAATTTTGGTGTTTACTAAACTGCATATAATTTTAATTTCATTAAGTGTTAGAGATTTGCGTTAGTTAGCATTTAGTTTAAATTGAGACATTAATAATTCAGTCTGAATGTTTCACAAAAGTACTTTACTGTACAAGATCAAATTTTAGCTTTCAGAATATTGGTGGTATTGTAAATACAGTATTTAAGAATAGAAACCATTCACATAAATCAGACTTCTGTTGAATCAGTTAAGACAAATTCAATCTGTTATACAAAAAACTTAGTCTAATAGAAATTATACGTGGATACAACGAGAATGCAATAGGTGGAAGCACAAGACAGTGTTAGGCTTGTTTGATGAACATTTTGAGGCAGTAATGCTGCAAGAGGATACAGTTTTGCCCTGTTGCCTCTAAGAGACCAGCTCTGCTGTGTCCTAGTGTCTTCCTTCCCTTTTGTCAGCAGGAGTGTTTGCACAATTATGTAGGAAACCAGATTAGAAAACTGAAAACTAGGCTGGTCACATCAGTTCACTACACGAGAGAAACTGGAAAGGAGCATCTTGGGCAGGCAGGAAGGAGGGAATTCTGTTAAGAGACTATTGGCATGTGTTGGGGTTTGACAGATTCAAACCAACTGGTACCAAAACAATGAATTTCACTATGGAATTTGAATAATGATTGGATTTTTATGTTTTCTTTTACAGACACTTTACAAAACTCAGGTTAAGGAACTGAAAGAGGAAATTGATGAAAAGAATAAAGAAACTCAAAGGAAAATGCAGGAATTGCAAAATGAAAAGTATGCCCCTTGTGTTTCTCAATAAACATGTTCTTCTGTATAGTATGGTCTCACTCCTGACAATTTTGAATCAGATTTAAAATGTTTAATTCCTTCAGAAAAAGGCACATGTCAAAAGCGTTCCATAAGATGTTTTTTAACCTTGTTTTTTCCAATTATTCATTTATTTACCATATATTCTGATGAAGGAGGCTAGCCTTATGCATGAAGCGAAGTTTCTCTTTCCTGAAGTCTGGGTCTCTTGTTCTACTTGTGCATCAGCATTGAAAAACAGTCAAAAGGAGGAGATTATGTACTGTGTGATGCATTTCAGTCAGCTAAGAAAGGGTATAATTTGGGTTTGTTAGTCTTCCTGAAAATTGGAATGTTTTGCATAGGAGAACAAAATCTGAATATCCTTTTTACAGAGAAACACTCACGACCCAGTTGGATTTAGCTGAAACCAAAGCTGAGTCAGAACGGTTGGCACGAGCACTTCTTGAAGAACAGTATTTTGAACTGAGTCAGGAAAGCAAAAAAGCAGCATCAAGACACAGGCAAGAAATGACTGATAAGGACAGCATCATAAGAAGGGTAAGTTATTCCACTGTAATTAATACAGAAGTTTAGAATTGTAGAATGATTTGGGTTGGAAGGGACCTTAAAGATCTTTCAGTTCCAACCCCTCTGCCATGGGCAGACCAGGCTGCCCAAGGCCCCATCCAACCTAGCCTTTGGACACTTCCAGGGAGGGCACATCCACAACTTCCCTGAGCAACCTGTTCCTATGCCTCACCACCCTCATGTTTCTTCCTTCTATCTAATCTATATCTACTTTCTTTCAATGTAAAGCCATTCCCCCTTGTCCTATCACTACATGCCCTTGTAAAAAGTCCTTTTCCAGCTTTTTTTTAGACTTGTCCTTCCAACAGATACTGGGGTGTTTGAAGTCCTCCAGAAGGACTAGGGCTTGTGGGTGAGGCTGCTCCTATCTACCTATAGAGACCCTCATCCAGTCAGTCTTCCTTATCAGATGCCCTGTAGCAGACTCCCATCATCATGTCACCTAACGCCAGCATCCCTTAAATCCTGACCCATAAGCACTCAGTCAGCTACTCATCCATCCCTGGGTGGAGCTTCATCTGGTCCTTGACACAGAGAGCAACACCCCTTCCTCACCTTCTCTGCCGATCCTTCCTGAAGAGATGCCCTTCTTCCGTTCTGACACTCCAGTTACAGGAGCTATCTCACCATGTCTCCATGATGCCAATATGATCATAGCCCTGTAGGCACGTGCATCTCTCTAACTCCTCGTGTTTATTCTCCATGCTGTGTGCCTTTGCGTAGAGGCTCATAAGTTGGGCTCCTGATGAAACTGACTGCAGTGGCTGGAAGTCCTTCATGCTGTTTTCACATGGACACCTGCTGACCCACGATCCTTTATCTTTTTTATTTTAAGTTTTAAGGTGTTATTATGATCATAACTGATAATTATTTCAGTATCTGAGTTTTGGACTCAGTTAGAATTTTAAACATCTAAATCCCATCACGAGCTCTCAAAGAAACATAGACTCAATGAATCTGAGGAGAAGCCAGACTGAAGATCCAGAAAATGTCTATAATTCACTTATTAAACCTTTTTTAATTACTTCCTTGCCCAATGTATTTTTTAAATTTTGTAAATTTGTGGAGATCAGAGATTCTTACTGCAAAATTACTTAGTCTTTTAAAAAAAATCTTGGAAGTCTTGAGTTCTTCCCACTGGTAAACTTACTTTAAAAAAAGCAACCCCAAACCCAAACTGTAATTTTTGAAGATAATTTGCAGCATAGATCTTGAGTATTAATATTGGGACAATAAATGTCTTTTAGCTGAGGAGTTTCAAATAGCAAGCCTTACATAGCATAGTTACCTCATCATTATTGTTTTTTCCCATTTAACATCAGCTGTGCAGATTTTCTTAAGAATCTTGGGACTATAAATCTTCACTGAAACTTTGGGCATTACTGAACTTGGATCAGTTGCTCAAGGCTTTCTGTTAGAGCTGCTATGGATATTACCTCTCTATGCAACTATAGTGGAATTAGTGTTTGTTACACGTGTTTCCATTTATAAGCTTGAAATATCCAGAGTGCCACAGTTTCTTAAGAACCATTTAGAAAACTGTTGCTCTGTGGCATGGGAGGAATAGCTTCTTGCCCCTGTTTGTTGGTTTCAAATACGCTACAGTGTATAATGCAAAGATTGTTTAAAAAAAAAAAAAGAAAAAGAATTCTGTCTGGACAGGTGTTTCTTGAGCCTTCTGATGAATCAAGACAGATTAGAAAAAAGTGCCATTAAAAAAAAAATACAAATTTGAAAGGTAATCAGATTTTTTTTTTAATAGTCTGAGGAATGCAGTCCTAGTAAATAGCTGTGACAGGGTTACCTGTATTTAAAATCATAGTATTATAAATATTTTCAGAATTTATGGCAAATTCTTTATCTTAAAATGTGTTTGTTCTCATTTAGCTGGAAGAAACTAACAACACATTAACCAAAGATGTTGATTTAATAACAAAGGAAAATTCGGAGATCAGCGAAAAAATTAAGAAACAGGAGGAAGGTATGTCATGTTTGGAGTTTTAATTAATTTGTTATGAAACAATTAAATTTTAAGCATATGTGGAAATGGGAGGTGGGAAAAGACTTTGCTTTTAATCTTCTGTGTTATTTTTTGGGTTGATAAAAATATAAGTCCTTGTTTTAACCTTGAAAATGTATCTTCCATGTAAACTGCCACTCTTTCTACTGTATTGCTTCCTGTTCTGTGCACTGCCTTTATTGTTGAAAATTAATAGATCCTCAGCCTGTAGCAGGGAAGAAAAAGGAGGTTTCTGCTCACAGTCCTTCCTCATGTTTTAAAACAAGTTAGCACTGAGTTCTTGCAGGCATAATCAGGAATACCTGTCTGGTACAGCTCATCCATATATTGTCTGTCTAACCCCTTCTGCCACGCATGTTATTGTGTGCATGAAAGTTATTAAGGAAAAGTATTTTATTCATTGTATATATTAACAGTATTTATTAGCATTTTTGGCTTTATCTCCAGTGTCTACAATAAAGCAGCTTACAACTTCCTTAAGATCTCACTTAGATTCAGAATCTGAGTTGTGATATCCCACATATCAGTGGATTGACTTTCTATTTACATGTATTCTGACTATATAAGAAGTAACTTTATTGTTCTGTTTACTTCTGTGGTTTTGCATTTGAGCAAGCTTTATAAAATCAGAATGCATACTTTAATATCTGTTGACTATTAGAGTAAAGGCCTAACTGGTTGTGTTGCCACTGCTATTGCAAACACTATGTAGGCAGGAAGACATCAAAAAAAATATTTTCCCTTAGTTCTGCATTTCCATAATAGGAGAGATTAGGTGATCACGTGGTTTTCAGCATTTTCTATTTTTATGGAGTTTATTACTTTTAATTGCTTGTAAATTATTCTTTAACTATTTGTAGTTTTGGTGGAGAAATTCTTATCAATGAGATGCATATTTCTAGCAAATTTGGGAACAAATCAGCAGACTGGAAGTGTGATAGAGAGATTGGTAGAGTTGAGTAACTGGTATGGGAGGGGGGCAGGAGGGCGGGAATGTAACAGAGTCAGTCTTTGTTTAAAGAAAGGCTTTTCCCTCGTGTTCTCTTTGTCTGAAGAATATGAATCCAGTCACATCAGTCTTACTGTATGTGGATACTGACTTAATTATTTTTGGTACTACAGTAATGGTTTTGGTAGTGCAGACACAAAGGAAGTGGGACAACAGGCTTAGTCATCACCAGGGAACAAAATTACATGTGTTGGCTTTAGTATTTTATCTTAGGTCCTTTCTGATATATCCTTCTGGTAATTTTCTGTCATTACAGTAGAATTAAACTGGTAACCTTTACTGTTGCAAAGTGTATTTTGCTCATGAGATGACACACAAGAAAATTCAGAGGAAAAAAAATTGGAATTGTAGACATGATTAAGCTTAGAAATATTTACCTTGTCCTAAAATACCTCAAAGTTGGATGTTATTTTAACAGAATACAAAATGAAAAAGGAGGAGGAGATCAACAATATTAGAATGCACTACGAGAAGAGCATTAGTAATGAAAGAACTCTGAAGACACAGGTATAACTCTTTATGCAATTTAATAGCAATAATTATTTTGCAAATCAAATGTATTTTTAGTTTATTCGGTTTTGTGCAACTGATTCTTAGTTCCTTTAAGATTAAGTTTATATTAACCATCAGGTATAATATGCATTGTTGATATTTACACAGTTGAAAAAATGTTTTGATGCTGTGTACTTTCCAGTATTACTTCGGTTGTAAGAGCTGTTTATGTTGATTATTTTTGATCAAATTTCTATAGCTGGAGGAACTTAGTTTTGTATGAAACCTGCTTGCATATGTGGTTTTTCTTACTGGTTTTCTTAACAGGCTGTCAACAAACTAGCTGAGATAATGAATCGGAAAGATTTTAAAATAGACAGGAAGAAAGCTAACATGCAAGATTTGAGGAAGAAAGAGAAGGAAAACCGAAAGCTTCAGTTAGAGCTTAATCAAGAAAAAGAGAAATTCAATCAAATGGTAGTGAAATACCAAAAGGAGCTCAATGAAATGCAAGCGGTAAAATTATCTTTTTTTTTTGTCATGTTATGGAATTCTCTCCAAGGCAAATATGTGTAGCTCCTAGTCTGCTTGAAAAAACAAGTCCTGTTACAGATGTTCTAGGCCACACAATTTTAGCAAAGCAGAGAACCTGATAAGTGCATAGCTGTGCGTGTTCTCATTCACTTCCCTTTTCTAAATTCTTAAAGTAACTGATGTATTATGAAGACTGAAAAACTGAATACTGTGTATGATACTACTTATGTGGTTTATTTCACTGCTAGGTGGTCTCCTTTTCAAAACAACTGATAATTTAATAGATTAATCAGACTTTTGTACTTGAATACATTGCTGGAGCTTTGATATTTAACTATTTTTGAAGCCTGAACCAACACTTCTGCTATAATAATATATTAATGCTATATTTTAATATAGCATTTTAATATATTAATGCTATATATTAATGCTAATATAATAATATAGTAATGCTATCAGAAGTATCTAGAGATATTAAAAGAAACCCCAAACAACAGTAATGAGTTTTGTTTCCACAATACTTTGGTGCCATATTTTTGGTATCATGGTAACTATGCATGTGTGTATAAATGCAGCAACTAGCAGAAGAATCTACGTACAGGAATGAGCTCCAGATGCAGCTTGATAGTAAAGAGAGTGACATAGAACAGCTACGAAGGAAAATTTTGGACCTCCAGCAAGGAATGGATTCTACCAGTGTTGCTAGTCTCCAGTCCGATGAAACAGATGGAAATCTTTCAGGTAAGAGGAAAGTATATTTGAACTACTTGATTTTGGGCATACACATAGTTTTTGGATGTATTGTTTCAAACAAGTTACTACCTTTTAAAATCTCGTGGCTGTCTCTTTCTGTACCACATCTCCACTTCCTTTTTTGTTTGTTTTACGGTAGCTTAGCTGCTTATATTTAAGTCTTAATTTCTTCTCACATCACTTCTCCCACTCTATGGCTGGGCTTTAAGCATAATTTTTATCCACTTTTGTGGGAAAAGTATCTTTACGTCTGCTGCTGCTTGAATGTAGTGAATACAATATGCATTGTCCAGTGAATAGAATACAGGGCCTGCACTTCCACATCATCGTGATTATATTTTGTCTTGAATGCAAAATTGTCTTGATCTTGTCATGTAGTACCTTTGTGACCAGTACCAGTAATTGCTGAAGTGAAAAATAATTACAGGACTATCATAATGCATTTATGGTTTATGGCAGTGTGATGTAGCAGATTAGGATAAGAACAAACAGTTCTTATTAGGCGTAGTTAGCCATTTCCACGTCATGTCAGTTCCAGGCACTGTACTTTGAGACCCACCATTACACTGCTTAGTGATTGCCCCCTCCCCAGTATTTGCAAAGTGTAATCGGTTAGTACTTTTGTGCTATCCACATCTGTATGTCTAGATCCAGGAAGGAATATGTAGTGGTAATAAGCTGTGTTTAACAATTTCCATGTGCTGGTGCTAGGTTTGTTTTTTGTATAGTTAAGTAATTTTTATAATTAATCATTAAATTCTCAATAAACTCTAACCTTACATGCTTGTCTTCCAGATTTACTGTCTGATTTTTATTGTGGAAAAGTAGATTCAAACATATGAAATAGAGTACTGTTTGGGGAATTTTGGTCTAGTGGATGAGTAATCAGATAAAAGTAAACAGAACAATTCTAGGTGTCTCTTTTCCTGTTAATGTAATTCATGCTGCTCAAATTGCCGTATTCTAGAGTTTTTTCAGGGGTCTTAGAGTGACTGAAATTTCAAGTAGGTTACAAGACCTAGTATGTGGTTTTATGTAGTTATTCCTTTCTCTGTCTTTTTTTGTGTCCTGTCTTCCCCTAGTATGTTTTTATACTTTTATTTTTAGTTACTAATTAAATTAATTCTGTTCTAGAATAGATTTTCATTCTGATAACGATACAGTCTTTTCTTCACAACTTTCATTCTGTCCAAGAAGCCTTTTGTACTGTGAAGTTTGGTCTGTAAAACCCTCAGGCAATTGCCACCTTGAAAATTGGATGTTTTGCTTCTTGTGAAAACATCTTCTGGGCCAAACTCCTGTTGAAACTCAGGATTAGAAATTCTTAGAGCTGCGAGGCTGGTGACGAACCACCTTTTTTTTTTTTTTTTTTTTTGCTGTCACCTGCTAGGAACTCAGACTCTTATTTCTGAGCTGTCAGTACTCAGGAGTTTTTCTCTTAAATACAAATTGTTGGTGTATTCCATTTAACTGGGTAAAAAAGAAATTGGGGATTTAGAACAACTCCCTGTGGGACTCCTTTACACAGCCCACTTTACACAGGGACAGGTCTACATGATGGCAAGGACTGCTGGTTCCCTGGTGCTGAGAAGCACACTGAGGTGGTGGGACACCATGCTTCTAAGTCTCTCAATTTAGAATACAACAACAACACCCCCCAGGAAAACCCAAACAAACGAAAAAAACCCTCAACTTAGTGCTCAGGGCTCTCCACAGAGAGTTGTCCCCATGGAGGTTTGGACTATTTATTCTACGTAAAAAGGTAGTTTTGAACTTTCCTTCTCAGCCATTTTTGTCATAATGACTGTTGTGTATTAAACAGAAAACACCAAATGCTTTCATCTGGGCATAGGCATCTTCCCTGTTTTTTTCTTCAGGGCAGTGTTATGTTAATGTGACCCTGTTGTCATTTAGATCTTGGAAAGACTGTAGGAGTAAGCCCTTTCATTTTCTGCCTCATTGAGGTGCATTATTTTCAGTTTTACCTCTGGAGACATGTGTAGACAGACTTCTGGCTGTATGATGGGCCTCTTCAGTTTTGGGGCAGAAATTTCAGTATGTGCAGGATCTTTGCAAGTCAGCTGTAGCTCCTCCATTGTTAATCAGAACATCACAATTACTGGAAATCCTTGTGTTCTTCCACTTCATCTCCTATACTCACGACTCTTCTCTTTCTTACTGGTCTTTCTTTTCTCCTGTCTGCTTTGCTATTTTCTCTATACATGCCTCTGAGGTCCAAGTGGAGATCAGTAATGAGTGGTGTTCCACAGGGGTCAGTATTGGGTATGGTGTTGTTTAACATCATTGTTGCAGACATGGACAGTGGGATTGAGTGCACCCTCAGCAAATTTGCCAGTGACACCAAACTGTGTGGCATGGTCAACACACTGCAGGGAAAGGATGCCATCCAGAGGGACCTTGACAGGCTTGAGATGTGAGCCTGTGCGAGCCTCTTGAAGTTCTACAGGGCCAAGTGCAAGGTCCTGCACCTGGGTTAGGGCAATCCCAGGCACAAATACAGGCTGAGTGGAGAATGGATTGAAAGCAGCCCTGAAGAGAACGACATGGGAATGCTGGTGGATGAGGAGCTGGCAGTGTCCACTTGCAGCCCAGAAAGCCAACCTGTATAGTGGCCTGCATCGGAAGTGTAACCAGTAGGTCAAGGGAGGGGATTATTCCTCTCTGCTCTGCTCTCATCAGACCCCACCTGAAATGCTGCATTCAGTTCTGGATTCTTCAGCACAGGAAGGATATGGATTTGTTAGAGACAGTCCAAAGGAGGGCCACAGGCTGAGAAAGTTGGGCTTCTTTAGCCTAGAGAAGAGAAGGCTCCAGGGAGGCCTTATAGCAGCCTTACAGTATTTATAGGGGGCAACAGGAAATGGGACGAGCTCTTTATCAGGAAGTGCAGGGATAGGACAAGGGGTAATTGTTTTAAGCTTAAAGTGGAGAGATGTAGATCAGGTATTAGGAAGAATTTTTTTCCTGTGAGGGTGATGAGGCTCTGGAACAGGTTGCCCAGGGAAGTTCTGGGTGCCCTGTCCCTGGAGGTGTTCAAGGCCTGGTTGGATGAGGCTTTGAGCAACTTGATTCAGTGGGAGGTGTTGCTGCCTGTGGCAGAGGGGTTGGAACCAGTTGATCTTTAAAGTTGTTTCCACCCCAAACCTTTCTATGATTCTGTTGTATGATTCTATGATTTTTATTGCAGTTGTGCTGCTGGTGTTACTGTGTCTTGCAGGTAGGACTTGCACTACATATTATTAGGACTTCTCTAGATTTAGATCACGTCCCTGCATACTGGTTGTATTTCTCTGAGTGAGGCACTGAGTTGATCATCATCTGAATGAAAAGCAATTTTGGAAATTAAAAGAGATTAAGTGGCATTAATATAATAAGATTTCATAGATTTGTCAAAGAGCCAAGCAGAGGGCAGAGGCAGAGTGCACTAACACTATAAAGAGGAAAAAAGAAGCCAGTCCAGAGTAGAAATACCCTTTGCCAAGGAAAGAGGAAATTATCTGGAGAATAGTTATTTTTTCTGCAAGCCAAGTAATTAGTCTTCAAAGAGAAGATGATATAGCACAGCAGTGCATGTGCTACTGTTTAGTTGCATGAAGTTGCCTTCAGATCTGTGTTAAAGTGCCATCACTTCTATAGCCTAAACTTACACATTCCTTAAGAGCACATTGAATAGCATCTTAAAAGGCTGATCTGATGTGTAGTCAATAGCAGATGCATCTGTTCTTAAGGCAAAGATATTCCTTAAAAAATTCCTTAGAATTACTAAAGAAGTAATTATAGTATGATTTCAGTTTCCGGTCACAGTAAAAACATTCACCAAGGAAAAAATGAAAACACAGAATAATGTAAGCATGTATAAAAGAGTCATTCCATGATCTCAGTTCTGGTGATGGGCAGTCTGTGGCTTAACTGAGAAAAAAATTGGTGTGGAACGGTGTGATAGCAATGCTGGCAGAATTCCAGAGAGACATCTGGTCTCAGGCCTTTTCCACTGTCCTCCTGCGTGGCAGGGAGGTTCAGGGCTGTGGGTAGTGTCTTATCTGATCAGGGAGCTTAGGTTACTGGCCACCAGAGCGGCTACAAAAGCAGAGTTCATAATTTACAGGAAAAGCATCTTGTAAAACATTAGGGTCAGAAAGCTTTACACTCTTTGAATAAACTCAAGATAATACTAAAATGGATTCCTAATGCTCAAAGAAGAAAAAATTAAGGAAAAATTTTCTGTTTGGAGATAGATACAGAGAAATCACATGGTAACGCACCTTACAGCTGCATCTTACTTGGAGGTGGTTTCTGTCTGTTGTTGAACTAAATACCCTCTCAAGCTCTGGTCACTCCCAGGGCAACTTATGCTGCTCCCAAGGTGGCGATTGGCTCATTTGGACAATTCAGGCTGCTCCCAGGCTTTTGTTTCACCAAATGGAAAAGGTTGTGACTTGGAGGAAGGGTTTCCTTTATTCAGTTCTAGGCATTTTTTGTAACTCCTGATGATTGATTCAGATAGCAGCTCATATCTCAGTTGATGTTTCTAATGTTAGTAGAGTCCTTGCTGAAACAGCTGAAATATTTGCTTTTTATTGATGGCTTTCAAATGCCTTTTTCTCCTGGCTGGATGTAGGAAGTCGTAATACCTACATGACTGTAAATGGGATTCTTTGTCAATCAGCATAATCAGGAAGTCAAGGCTTTCTTCCCCAATATTATAGGGAACAATAACACTTAACCTGTTGCAAATTAATTATTTTCAACTGGTTGGCAGGATAGTTTAAGTGATTGAGTTGTTCTGCAGCTTTAACTTCAGTATGTAATATTTTACAGTGTATGTTATGAGTCATGCTTTACATAAAAATAGGATGGAATGGTAAATGTGGACTGTTTAAGCCAACAGGTTTTTTTAAATAGGGGACACAAATACAACTTTCTGAAATACTTGCAAGTAGCCATCACCTCAATAAACCTCAACACAAGGTCCAGCCAACAATCCTTGGTGAGATCCACGTGCAATTATAGTAAGAAAGTCTGAAGAAGGAAAGAATCAAATGGGAAGGGTGAGCTGGAAAGAATTAGGAAGGTGATGCCTCCAGTTTTTTGGTTACTGTAGAAGAGTCTGAGAAGTAGGAATTCTTGAACACTGGAAAGAGATGCTTTACTGCTCGTGAAGCAGTTACATAGCTCCAAAATAACAAAAGTCTCATCAGTTAGTATAGTCCTGGTTGTTCTGTGTGATTTTATTGAAGGATTATTGTTAGAACTCATGTTTATCATAGTGAATCACAGTGAATCACAACGAATACTAATCATGCAGATGTTTAAAATGCAAATCCACATTTTAATATATACTCGCAAATAACTATAAGATCTGTAGCCATCATGGAATTCTTCATATTCGATTCAGGTCCAGCTAGCCATCAGATATTTTTGAGGCCTATCATGAGTTTTCTGGGTTGGAAATATGAAGTATGAACTCTGGGATTCTCTCCAAAATACAGGGCAGTTGTCAGGCAATAGTTTTGAGCCTATTTTTAAAGACAGGAATGGAAGATTCTTTTTCATAGCCTAGATAGCCCATATTTTCTTAATTACTTAATCAGAACACTCATAAATATTCTTCTGGACCAAATATTTGTGAACTGGCCAGATGAGCATTTGCAGTTGTGCTGGCTAACTCTGTCACGAGAAATTAAAATGCACTATAAATATTACTTGAAGCAAACCTTTGTGGCAAGGCTGGAATGAAAGGGCTCATCTACCCTTTCAGAGAACATTTGGTTCCAGGCGAATGTTAGATTTGTTGAAAAGGAGTATTTTCATAAACTGTTATTTTCAACTGGAAGACGTTATTCACAGCTCAGAAATCATCTCTCATGCAAACAGAATTTGCTCACTAAAATAGACTTGTAGTAGACAGAAAAGAATGAATGTCAACTGATTAATTTGTAATAGCTCATCCACTTTCCACTTCCTTTGAAATTTCTTTCAGAACATGCTGAAATAGAAGTGAACTTAGAAAAATTCTGACTCACTGTGCCTCTAAGTACATCTCTTAAAATTTAGCTTTATTGGATCTTTCCAGATTTGCCACAATTTCCAGGGGCATGTACTTACTCCTTCCTAATCACATTCATCCATACTGTATTGCTTTTGAATCAGTCATCCGTACTGTGTTCTTTTTTAGCAATTAATCATTTTATTTTGACATGGAGGACTTGAGGTTTAGGATATTTCTAAAATTCCTAAAAAGGGAAGAATCTTTTGTTGATGTAAAAATTAATCAAAGTATTCAAAATAGGATAAGCATTACCTGTGATGCCTACAGACAGGAAGGCAATAGGTTTCCCTTTCCAAAGTTACTGAATATCAAGAATTGAGTAGCAGTCTTGAGGGGCAGCCCCCACACCCTACAATTCTTATGCCGATATGAGAGCCAGGAAAATGCAAATTTCCATCATTTTTCCAATGAGGTGTCTTACTGGAATGAGTTCTACAAACATGCTGTTTTCCAACTGGAATTTCAGTAGCTTAGTGGTCTCCCAGTATTTTGAAGTTATTCTGTGTGAAGAAATGTGAAGAAATTCTTCTATATTTTCTAGTGTAGTTCACTTCTAAATATTGTACGCAACAAGGCGGGGGGGGATGCATAATTTTAATGCCTTATAGGAGGCCAGGCCATCAGTCGTCTTGTAATTTTACATAACAAAGTTTATGAACATTATGTTTCATATACGTGGATGTGTTTTCAGAGCTTGCTGGGCTATCCTCACAGAGAGTTATCCCTGAAGGATAAAAAGGACCAGTAGTTCCTTCCTAACATAAATATTTGCAGCAAATGTTTCAGCAAATTTTATTTAAATGTTTTTTTAAGTTTTCAGTGCTGCCATTTAAGTTTATTTTAAAGAATGCACACATCAGCTGTCGGCTCTATTTTTGTACTTTGACACTTGTTTCACAAATCACATTTTTACAATAATTTTTTAAAAATTTACAATGTTTTCCTCAATTGTGAAACAAATTTGCAACTATGGAGTGAAATTTTGATTACTTCATTCAAAATTTTGAGACTTTTTACCATGTCATTTCAGATTAATGAAATCATGATAGCTTCTCACTGCTATTACATGGCTTCCGTGTCAGCCAGCTGGAGGGGTTGTTTAAGTCTCTGATTCAAATTGGGCAGGATGCTGATTTTCTTGTGATTCTTTTTTGTATCATTGTTAAACTATTTCAGTAGTTTCGTGCTAGGAAAATATGTTATTATGCTACTCTTTGAAAACTGTCCACTGAAAATGTGAATAAAATGTTTATTTCTTATTCTTTATACCTAGTTGATTCTTCCTGCATTCCTTATTTATTTATCTCCTATTCTTATCTTCTGTGAGTAATGGGACACCCATGTAGCTTTGCTTGCTCTTTTGTGCGCTCCCTTTTTTTCTTTTTTTTGTATCCCTTGGAAAATGTGGATCTGGTTTGTTTTACTTGCTGCATCCTCCTGCTGAGTATTTTCATATAGCCCTTCTGAATGTTAAATCATATTTATATAGAAAATCTCTTAATCATCCTTCTTTTAAGCTGTAACACATTTTCAAAGCGAAGTTTTTTCTGCCTGGCTCTTTGCAAACTACATACAGTGTTGATGTTGGCATCAAGGTATACAGCTTCGCTTTATTTTGCAGTAACTGTAGCATCAACTGTTAGCTTGTGATGAAGCATGAAGGAAATCCTTATATCTCCATTTTATTTAGCTGTGCTTTATATTCTGCTTTGCTGAATAGGCAGTTGCCTATTACTGCATGTAGTACATCTTCCTTTCTAGTAACAGTTTGCTTTTGTGCTCTTCTGCTCTAGTGTTATAAATACCTTAAATTGTTTAATATGCTTTTGTTTTAAACCAGAATCAAGACTTGAAGGTTGGCTTTCAGTACCAAACAAAGGAAATATAAAGCGGCATGGCTGGAAGAAACAGGTACAAGTGGATATTTTTTTCTTCCTTACTTCCTTTGGGAAGATATTTAGGCATATGGTGAATTGGTTTTGCAGCTCACATTTAAGACACAAATGAAATAATTAAAGTAATTTAGTGTGTATACATTATGTTATTGAAGAGAAGAAAATGCATAAGAAAATTTAAATTCATTATCAAATCTGTAGTAATAACATCATGCAAATTTACAAGAGGTGGATGAGGAAATGCTTTACAGTGTGCATTTTGGATCCATTAAAAATCCCCTTTCACCTTTGACTAAGTATCTTTATAATCCTGTTACAGAAAGGTAAGCTCTTTCTACAACTTAACAACAGAGAGCAGGGAGTACCACACATGTTCTGAAGGCCATGTCTTGATATACATGATTCACAAGGACATTTCTGTCTCCCTTACTTCTAAAATGGTCAATTTCTCTTCAAAAGAATTGGTTTATTCTCAGACCTCTGTGGACCTCTTTGCTGGAATTCCCACTTTAAACAAAGCAGGATTGTTTTGTCTCTGCAGAAGTTGTGATCTGGTTCTTTGAAACTTCATATTTTCAAATTGAGATGCCTAAAAGCTTAGAACCAGTCTCTGGTTATGTTTGCTGGCTTTCCAGTTCCCCTCTTTGAAGACCTTTCAGTATACTGGGTGAACCATTCAGTGGATAAGAAACTGGTTGTATGGTCTTATTCAAAGTGTAGTGGTCAATGGCTCAAAGTCCAAATGGAGATCTGTGACCAGTGGTGTCCCTCGGGTCCATACTGGGAGAGTGCTGTTTAATATCTTCATCAATTATGTTGACAGCGAGATTGAGTGCACCCTCAGCTAGTTTGCAGATGACACCACATTGAGTGATGTAGTTGCAACACCGGAAGGATGGGATGTCATCCAGAGCAAGCTGGACAGGCTGGAGAAGTGGGGCTGTGTGAACCTCTTGAGGTTCAACAAGGCCATGTGCAAGGTCCTACACCTGGGTCGGGGCAATCTCTGATTTCAGTACAGGATGGGGAATAATGTGTTTGAGAGCTGCCCTGCAGAGAAGGACTTGGGGGTGCTGGTTGATGAGAAGCTCATCATGAGCCAGCAATGTGCACTCACAGCCCAGAAGGCCAGTTGTATCCTGGGCTGCATATCTCCTCATAGCCTTCCAGAACTGGACACAATGCTCCAGATGGGGTCTCACAAGGCCAGCAGGGCAAGAGAGGTGATTCTGCCCCTCTGTTCCTCTCTTGTGAGACCCCATCTGGAGTATTGTGTCCAGTTCTGGAATCCTTAACATAGGAAGGATATGGAACTGTTGAACAGGTCCAGAGAGCTACAAAGATGATCAAAAGGCTGGAACACCTTCCTTATGAGGACACGCTGAGAGGGTTGGGCTTATTCAGCCTGGAGAAGAGAAGTCTCTGAGGAGATCTTTCAGGTACCTTCCAGTACCTGAAAGGGCCTACGAGAAAGCTGGGGTGGGACTATTCATAAAGGCTTGTGGTGATAGGATGAGGGGGAATGGATATAAATTGGAGAGGGGCAGATTTAGGCTTGATATAAGGAAGAATTTCTTCACTGTGAGAGTGGTGAGGCACTGGCACAGGTTGTCCAGGTTGGATGGGGCCTTGCGCAGTCTTATCTAGTGATATGTCCCTACCCATGGTAGCAGGGTTGGAACTAGATGATCTTTAAGGTCCCTTCCAATCCAAACGATTCTATAACAGATTGCAAAACTGAGCATGATCACTAGAATTCTGTAAATTTTGCCAGGGAGTTGTATGAAATAGTTTTATTTCCCTACATCTTTCTTACCTATATTCCAAGACCAGAATTGGAAATTATTCAGTCTATTCATTACACTTCCAACATAACTTTCTGATTCCTGCTGAAGGATCCTTCTCAGATGCTCCTGTTTACATTCAGTCTGTAAGGGTTACAAGTGTTTCCTACAAGAAAGGAAAAGGATTTAATTCCTGTCAGAGAAGCACTGAAGTGTTTGTCTTGGGCCTTTAGGTGCTGAACTCCTTTGCCAAAGTATTCTCTTTTCCAGTTGGCTAATAAGACTTCTTTATAGAATCGAAGCATTTTGAGTTCCAGACCTGCTTATTTTCAGATCAGTATCTGTCCTTCTTGGTTACATGTCTGTAAATTAAGATGGACAGCTATTGTAACTTGCAGAGAGCATGTGCTAAGCTCTCCCTTATCCCAAGTAGTGGCTTCTTAGAGACCTTCAGATGGGAGACAGTACAAACAAGTGCCACATTACTGCAGTTCAGAACATGGGATTTGCCACAGATACCTCAAAGGCTTTTCAGTTGGTTTCTTGTCTCTTACATTTCACTTTGTCTCCCTGTATTGTGGTTTTGAGCCCCACAGCTAGCAAAAAACCATGCAACTGCTAGCCCCAGTGAGCAAAAGAGAACAATGTGGTTGCTCACTCACACCCCTCTTTTCTGGGTCCTGTTAGGAAGGAGTATTGAAAGAAACAAAGGCAGAACTCATGGATCAAGATTAGGATGGGGAGAGTTTATTCATCAGTTACTGTCACAGGCAAACCAGACTCAACTTTAGAAGTAAAAATCAATCTAATTTATTAGCCATCAGATCAGAACAAGATTCTAAGAAACACCACCAAATCACCAAAAGAACACCTTTCTCCCACCCCTCCATTTTTTGCACGCTTGACTTACTCGCAATATCCTCCACCCCTCCAGCAGCACAGGGAGGATGGGGATTGGGGGTTTCGGTCAATTCATAGCACATTGTCTCTGTCACTCCTTCCTTGTCAGGGGAAGACTTCTCACCCTCTTCCCCTGCTCCAGTGTGGGGTCACTCCCATGGGAGACAGCACTCCATGAACTTCTTCAATGTGAGTTCTTCCTGCAGGCTGCAGTCCTTCACAACCTCCTCCAGCATAGATTTCCATGGTGTCCCAGCCTTCTTTGGCTGCCTCTGCCTGCTTCACCATGAGGTCCTCTGTGGGCTGCAGGTGGACATCCACTGGGACTCCTCATGGGCTGCAGGGGGCAGCCTCCTTAAGCACAGTTTCCTCCATGGGCTGCAGCAGAATCCCTGCTTGGGCATCTTGAGCACCTCCCTGTCTCCTTCTCCAGTGACTCTGGTGTTTTCTACTGCGTCATTTTATCTTTATCTGCATAGTTGTTTCTCATATCTCTCTCCCTCTCTCTCTCCCTCCCTCCCCTCCTCTCTCCTTCACTCTCCCCACCTCTCTCTCCCCACCTCTCTCTCTTTCCCCACCCCTCTCACCCCACCTCTCTCAATCTCTGTATCTCTCTCTCAATCTCTATCTCTCCCTCTCCACTGCTGCAAACCCCCTCGCCACTTTTCTCCCTCCAGGCTTTTTAGCTGAAGTAAAAAGGGAGTGAGCATGGAAAATTCATTTGAGAAGAAACAGTTGAGTTATACCTCAAGCTAACACTAAAATGGGTTAGCAATATTGTTATCTGGAACTTCATTTCATCCCAAGTACAGAAGATAAAAATATCCTTCAGAAACCAGTGCAGAACAGAACTATTGTCAGAAGTTGGGGGGTTTTTTTTGTATCTTCGCAACAGGATATTAAGGATGTTGTCTGCAGCTTTTCATTTGTGAGGTTAAATTGTTCTTTCACCAAGATTTGTGTACATTGTGATAACTGGATTCCATTGCAGACAGAATTTGCATTTGTGATAGTAGTCATCTTGAGGCCATGCCCTTGTCTATGAAAGGCAGAGGTGTGGACTTCAAAGACAAAGAAGATATTAGCCTTCTGTTGTAGTAGATCAAAGGAATTTTCTTCAGTGGCAAAAAAATCACAGGAGGTTCACACCATTACAGCTTGGTACCCTATTCAAGTTGATCAGGCTTCTTATTAAAGAATCCTGACTGAGAGTCTGAAAGCCCTTTTAGTCAGGGTGGTAAAAGCTCCCCTTGTGGCTTTTTTAGGTGCGTTTCAGTAATTGAGATATATATCTGTTGCATGCAACTTGCGCAACATGTTTTTAAAACACTATTCTATAAACTTGTTAAGGTAACTTAGCTATTCGGGTTTCAACATCAGACTTGGTCCTTTGTAATGAGGAGGTTTGACCTCCTGTTTTACAGGAGTAAACACCATTTACTTGAATTGTCTGTATCTACATCATGCAGAAACCTGTTCAGTTGCCCACCATCTATTGGAATTGAAGATGAACTGTTCATGTATTCACTCTATCACTTTACTCTCCTTTCCCCTGCTTCTGGGTCATATTATATGTGAATCTGTAGCTCAGTATAGATGGAACAGTCAGTCAGCCTCTTTTTAAACCTCCTTAGTACCACATACCTTTTAATACATTTTTCTCTAGAATGTTTGAAACTGCAGGGGAAGGACTGACTGCCACACCTGTCAGAATGTTGTTCTTACAGACAGTTTTAGCAAAGACATTGGACCAGCAGCTCACAGTGAAGAGCAACTGGCAGTGAATTCTAGTCTTGAACTCGATGGGAAGTGCTTTGATTCAAGGAGTTTGATCCTAACTGGCTTGTGGGTTACAAAACTTGCTTTCTTTTTCCCTTCATACAAACAAACATTTATGAGTCCGTGTGACTGTGAGCAGCACTGGAAGGGTGTCTGTGTACTTCAGGTTGAAGACAACACCCTTGGGCTTTTAGGGGTGGGCATGGGGGTGGACACTGCAGGCATCCTCAACATTTGGGAACTGTCTTGGTAATTAGGCCTTCATTCCACTCCTGCTCTAAAAGTTGAGTGTCATCCCAGTAGGTCTTGCTTATTCCCAGAATCTCATGCATTCTGGAGGATTCCACTTTTTCACTGGCATGAGATAGGTATAATATATTAATACGCATATTTTGAGCAAGAACTTAAAAAACACTGAGCTAAAAACCTAATCAACACATGACCAAATGTTTGTGTTCTTTAACATCTTTACCACTCTGGCAAAAAATGTGTGGTTTGACCTTGAAAGTGACATGTAGCAAAAGAATGTCCATTTCCTTTCTCCTCTTCTGCAAACCTTTCCTTGACTGTCTCTCTGTAGTCCGAGACATGGAATGTATAGGAGACTTCTATTTCTACTGATTCATTTTGGCTCTTTATTTACCAGTGCCTTAAAGTGTAAGAAATAGCTGGAACAGTGAGAATCTCTTCAGCCTACCAGCAGTTTGGTGTGGCAGGGAGTCCTGCAGGTCTATAGAGCTAGAGAAGTTGCCTACAACTTTCTGATTCACTCCAGGAGTTTCTCAGGGATATAATATTTTCATAACACCCCAGTAGCAACTGAAATTTGTGAGTATGTGTACAGATAGACTTCCAGAATAATTGCAGGTATTTTAGGGTGCTCCAGTGACAATGAAGAGCTCCTGCGTTTGTCAGTAGTATAGCTGCCTGCTTGACCATTTAAGTATCCCTCAATATTAGTTTAAAAACCTTAGTTTACTCAGGCTTTTTATATGCCTATGGGAGTATAGGAGGACAAGTGTTGCTTTTTTAAATGCAATTTTAATATGGCTTTACCTTTTCTTTCCCCAGTATGTTGTGGTGAGCAGTAAAAAGATACTGTTCTACAATGATGAAAAGGACAAGGACCAGTCTAATCCATCCATGGTACTAGATATAGAGTAAGTAAAGTTACTTTTAGTTTTGGATGCAAATTGGCAAAGGAGTGTTGTGTGTGAGATAACTGATATCAAATCTAGAAGCCCAGAATCAAAATTCCATTAACAGTATTTAATTCTCAATGCTGGTTGGAAAACGTCTGTTTGTATTTTAGGGTGCTGTTAACAGAACTCTTTCTTTGTCCTACAATTGCTAAAAGTTGGAGAAAAAACAAAATACAAAATAGTGCGGTACTGTCTGTCATCACTGGTCTGAATTTACTGAAACAGAGCCTCGTCTTGTTATGACAAAGAAGGGTCAGAGACAGTGGAACCTATTTAATGTGCTCTCTCTTTTTAAGATTCAATGTAATGACTGTTTTTTCCAGTTGCTTCGAAGCTGCTTCCTGAAGCCGGGCAAGATAGTTGTGAGATACATAGGGAACTGGCTATCTGGTTTTAAGTCTCCTCCTCTTGCTTCACACCTTTTTCTTGCTGTCTGAAAAAGGGTGGGTGTTGATCAAGCCTGAAGCATTTCTAACTTTTCCAGATGGTTTCTGTTTAGAGTGACAAAATAAATGAATTGTGGTCCCTTTACATTGGTTATACATGAGGAAAACTGTGTCAAATATCACTGCAGCCCATTGCTGATACATGACTGTGTTGTTTGGACAGCTGATCAACATTATGGGACCTTATAGGGTAGTAATTGGAAAAAAATTAAATTTTTTAAATTTTTAAAAGTTTTAAAATTCATTACTAGGTCTATTGGTGACTGACAAATACACTGGTCTGGAAGGAGTCTCACACTCAGGAATTGCTTAAGCTGCCAATTGCTTGTAACCAGGAATAGAGTTATTTTCTCTTTGAGTGGTTTCTTATTCTCTTTCCATAAGCATCTTTTATAGCAACTGTTGAAAATAGGATTTTAGGATAGATGGCCTTATAGTCTTGACCCACTATAAGATGATGTTTGTTTCAACTTTAATAGCATTTTCAACAGCTGCTGTCCCACATTGTCTTTTGTGATGTTCTGGCATTGATTGTTTATCAACTTATAACATTATTTAGTGAAAAAATTAGTGCTTTATATGGCTACTTCTGTCCAGGTTTATCAATCAACTTTTTTTAGTGGTACTCAGTTAGACTTCCCAGTGTTCTGAGGAGGAATTTCAAAGCCTTTTTCCCACGTAAATTTACCATGATGGATCCTGAAAGCGTTGTAAGATCACCCTCTTTCCACAGTATGAAATGTTTTTGGTTTATTGCTTTAGAAAAGATCTATAAGAGTTATGAATTAATTCTTAAAACTCATATTGTAGCCTTGAAGTATATTGTATTGCTTGTATAAGCAAGGTTTATAGGAACTTCTAAGCACTTTGATAACACTTAAAAGCATACATAGCCTTTTAGCATTTCCT
This sequence comes from Piaya cayana, assembly GCA_013389865.1. NCBI lineage: Eukaryota > Metazoa > Chordata > Aves > Cuculiformes > Coccyzidae > Piaya > Piaya cayana. The sequence continues at coordinate 321,119 of WAAB01019994.1, read as the reverse complement.
GATTCATGTTTCTTCTAATCTAGTAAGCTGTTCCATGTCCGGCCTGTAACTCAAGGAGATGTATATAGAGCTGAAACTGAAGAAATTCCTAAAATATTCCAGGTAAAAAGAATTGTATTCTCATTTCTATTAAACTCTCTTTAAAAGGTGTGGTGGCTTCTTTGGAAAATATATGAAATATGTGGTGCTTCCGTAGTAACATAGCAGTATTCTTTTCCAGATTCTCTATGCTAATGAGGGGGAATGCAGGAAGGATTTGGAGGTGGAACCAGCACAGCCGGCAGAGAAGACGAATTTTCTAAATCACAAAGGCCACGAATTTATTCCAACGTTATACCACTTCCCAGCCAACTGTGAGGCCTGTGCCAAACCTCTTTGGCATGTCTTTAAACCCCCTGCTGCCCTAGAATGTCGAAGATGCCACGTGAAGTGCCATAGAGACCACTTGGATAAAAAGGAGGAATTAATTGCACCGTGCAAAGGTACTCCTGGCTTTTTGCTTTCTGTGCAGAGGCATGTGTAGCCAGACCTGCTAAACTATCAAAAGCAAATAAAAGCACTGTAGTTTAAAAGCTTTCTACTCTTCAGTTTTATGATTTTAGATACAAAAGGTGCTATTACCATAACAGGCTGTTAGCACTGCTTGTGGGCAGGCAGCTGCAGCAAGCCTCTGCAGGGAGACCTTCAGTGCTGTAGCTGCAGTGGCTCTGCTGAGGGCCCTGGCAGTACAAGGGGCCCCAGAGTTTTGTGCTCAAATACTGGGCAGCCCCACGGTTCCCAGATCCTCAGAGACCCAAAAGTGAAGACTGTGTTCAATTTTGGGCCCCTCGCTATAAGAAAGACATTGAAATCCCAGAGTGTGTCTAGAAAAGAGCAGTGAAGCTGGTGAAGGGACTGGAGAACAAGTCTTAGGAGGAGTGGCTGAGGGAGCTGGGGTTATTTGGCCTAGAGGAGACTGAGGGGGAAGACCTTTTTGCTCTCCACAACCAGGGAGGTTGTAGTCAGTCTCCCAAGTGACAGGTGTGATAGGACAAGAGGGAATGGCCTCAGGCTCATCCAGGGGAAATTTAGATTGGACATTAGGAAAAATTTCTTCACAGAAAGTGTCATCAGGCACTGGCAGAGGCTGCCCAGGGGGGTGATTGAGTCACCATCCCTGGAGGTGTTTAAATAGCGGGTAGATGAGGTGCTTGGGGGTATGATTTAGTAGTGGACAGGTGCAGTTGGAGTTGATGATCTCAATGATCTTTTCCAACCTAATGATTCCATGATTTCTCTTATACATGGCCCATATTAAGGGGACAATGCAGTGGCCACATCACCAAGCTGTGCTAAGACCTTGAAGAGTGGTTTTTCATCCGTTTCATGGATTGGAGTAAAAGTTCTCTCCATGATCCTGTGGAGTATCTGTGGGATGGCACCCCCACCACTTCCCAGCATATTAAGACTCCAATCAGTGTAAATTTTGTCATTCCTTGAATGTTAATGTTAGAATCAAGAATCTCAATGCAGAGCAACAAATACCAAAAGAAACTGTATCATAATTTCCTCTGCTGTTTGTTGTCTTCCAAAAATATATAAACAATTGCAATACAAGTATGTATGTAGGTACCATTGTAGTTTTCACTAAATCATCTTTCTCCTTTTACTCATAGTGAGTTATGATGTAACTTCAGCAAGAGATATGTTGTTATTGGCATCCTGTCAAGATGAACAGAAGAAATGGGTGACACATTTAGTAAAGAAGATCCCTAAGACACCACCGTCTACTTTTGTTCGTGCTTCTCCTAGAACTATGTCTACAAGATCCTCAGCAAATCAGTCGTTCCGAAAAGCTGTTAAAAATACTTCTGGAAAAACAAGGTGAGAAACTGCAGAAGCTGTGGATCTTTTTAACTTAAAAAAATTATCTGTTTACACATCTTATTTAGCATGAAATTGTGAATTAATTCCACAGTTATGACTGTTGAACTGCTGATCTAGTATCTTTGCTCAGATCCCGAGGGGAGGAACAGACAGAATTGTCCTGCTGTTGCAGTAAATCTGTTGGTTCTTTGGATTTGGGAAGGTGCTATAGAGGTGGCAGTGCCTGGCCTGACGGGAGTGTGTGAGGGAGCTGGCTGCACTTTTTCCTTTTTAAAGACAAGGCTGAATACAGTTTCTCAGCCTGCTGTTAGGCCATTTCTTTTGGTGTGAGGCAGCTTCAGTGTTAAATCCATTCTTTCTCCCTGCTTGCTTATTCCCTGTTTCCTCCTGTCCCAGGAAACAGGTTATGTAAGCTGTTAGTGACCTTGCGCTTTAAACCAGGCAAGATGTAAAATACACTTTTTTAATGCTAAGTTACCGTAAGCTGATTTTTAACCTGTATTAGCTGTCTCACAGAACATGCGCTTTCCTTTCCCCCAAAATAACCAACAAGGTCGACAGTATGAAGTGGAAACTGATGTCTCAGTACGGAAAGTGTCCTCCCAGATTGGCAGTGCTTCCAAAATGAATGTCCTGGAAATGTTTTTTTGCATGAAGTGCAATAAAAGCACTAGACATAAGGAAGAATTTCTTCACCATGAGAGTGGTGAGGCACTGGTGCAGGTTGCCCAGGGAAGCTGTGGCTGCCCCATCCCTGGAGGTGTTCAAGGCCTTGGTCAGCCTGGTCTGGTGGGAGGTGTCCCTGCACATGGCAGGGGGGTTGGAGCTGGATGATCTTTAAGGTCCCTTCCAAACCAAACTATTGTATGATTCTATGAAAAGCAGACTTCTGCATGTAAAGAAGTACTGGGCATGTTGTGAAATATCCTCCTGCAGGGGAGTAGGGAAAAAATCTGAAAGATACAAAGGATGCTGATTTTGTTGTGCCTATAATTAACACTAAAATGTGAGTGATCAAGATTTTGAGATACAAAAAACCAGTGAAGGCCCTCAAGTTAATTTCATCCAGCAAAACCACTGCAGGCTTCAAATACAAAGCTGTCAGTGTAAAGCACAGTGATGTTGCACACAGTATTGTGTTAGAGCTGGCAATACAGCAGCATGAGAAGGACATAAAGAGAACTGTGACCAGCAGCCAAGTGAGTGTGTAGCTGTGTGACATATTTGGGGGAGGAGCCATATTCACAAACACCAAACAGAGTCTTGGTTTGCCAAGGTACTGTTCAAATGGCAGGAACATAACCAAGTCATGATGAGATTTAACATTTTTCAACACTGGCGCTTTAGCTGAAGCTGTGAAACACAGCAGCACTAACGATTTGTGGGGAGATTTCCTGGGAAGCAGCAGGTTTTCCTTGTGGTCTTCACTGTAAAAATATGTTGAAAACACAGGTAAGTGCAGTGGAAAAGCACCCAAAGATAGCATGATTTAAGAAGAACAACTGCCCACTAAATAGTAGCATCCTCAGTATTGTACTAAATAAAGGCAAATGGGTAGTTGCTAATTTCAGGGGTGTTCGGTCATGTTTGTTGTGTACTTAGGCAGTGCAGACTTGTACAGCAGAATCTTAAACTGTTTGTCTTATCTACAAAATGTCCATTTCTCTCACTATGCAAAAGCTTTACAGCTTAGTGGTGTGTCCAAACTTATTTTTCCTTCTGTCCTCAATTTTCCAAGGTTTATTGAAAAATGTTCGCCTCCTCCACAGGCTTTAGCCAGATCTTGTAAGTCTTTTGGATATAAATTACACCTGCTGAATTTAAAACATGCAGCACTAATAGCTGTTGTTTAATATCACCTTTATTTACAGCAGGACCATTGATGATGTAGTCTTGTTCTGTGGTTGAAAAGTAAAATAAAAGTGCTTTTATGATGATACATTTTTTTTATGATACATTTATTCAAACAATGATCAGGATTCTAAAAACAAGTTACTGAAGGCAGACCTTTAAAAGGCGGTATAAAGAGAGTTGAAGTTCTTAGAACTGGTTTTAGAGCTCTGTTAAAGATTAGTAAGATTTTTCAGCTAGTCTTGGACCACCTAGGACTGAAAAAAGAAAAAGCAGAACATGTTGATACTTGAAAGGATTAGATGGAAAGATTTGGATACTGAATGGTCATCCCTCCATAAATTCTGGGGAAAGAACAACCCAGAACTGATAAAGTAAAATTAATTAATATTGTTTAAAGGTTTTTTTTAAAATGTGACGCTGAAATAATGCCTGCCAACATTGCTCACTGAAAAAGAGGTCAAATTAACTGAGAATATTTTGAGGAGATGGTATTCTTGGGCAGTAAGAAAACCCCAAACCAACCAACTCTCCCAAACCAAACAGACAGCCAGTGGGGTTGGAAAGAATTATTTGTATACCCTGTTTACTTGGATCTTTAAGCTGTATTAACTGGAATAATCTAAAGCAACACTTGGAAGATCATAGTCCTGATTGTACATTTTAGAAATCATCCTGTGCTATTGAGTTATTCACAGATCCTTCCCTTCCCCGGCACCTCAGCCCAATCTTATCTGTGGTAGAGTTCAGTCTGTTAAAACAGTGCCTCCATCTTTGTATTTCAATTATTTTCCAAAAGACTGCTTGAGCTGTATTCTGAGTATGCTTTCCTGTCCATTGTCCTTGCAAAGTCCTCTGGTAACTGTGATAACCTGATTTTTTTTTTTTAAAGTTCTGTTGCGATGTTTGTTTCCAGTTTTTGGGAGGTTCCTCAGCTGCTGCAGTCACTGCAGTTGCCTCTTGCCAGGGCGTGAAGGGGGAATTTGCATGCGCACACACACTGGAAATTTAAAAAAAAAACGGGGAGGAAGGTTAAAAACCTACTCTGGGCAAACCAACTCTGGTGTTCAGATGTCTCAGAGCTGTTGGCTTTTCTGTAGTTTGGGTTTGGGGGGTTTATTTTAACACAACCGTGTGATTTCTTAGATTTTTTGTATCAAGATCTTATCTTTTTACCCAGGCATTTTCGAGCTAATTGGAAAAACAGAGAAGCTTTCATCCATACTCTTATGGGAGCAAATCCATTTTCATAAATCAATTCATTGATTCTTTTTCATTCTGTCTTGATAGAAATGCTGGTTTGATGATTGACTTGGATGACCTTAGACATCTTTTGCAACCTTTATGATTCTGTGATTCTATGAAGAACAAGTTTGTAGCTGATCTTCTGTAGATGAACAGATTTACAAATCTGAACATTTACAGTAAGTTTTTAAGGAATGGGTGTGTTTGGGGAGATCAGGGACTGACAATTCCTGTTACTAATCCTGTTGGCATTTGTCATGTGAGTGTTAGAGAATCAGAGAAATATGCAAGTCGTGAATGGGAATTTCTTTTAAAAATAAGAAACACCATCATTAAAGCTCTTGTTTTAAGATCGTAGAGATACGATGAGCCCAGTATCTCACCAGCACTAGAAGGAAAAGAGTTTCACATTCCTGCACTTCATCTTGTGTCAGCTCATGTTTCACAGATTACCACAGAAAACTGATCTGTTTTCCAGCAGAGAATTAATCCAGGATCTTTTTACTAAAGAAAATAAAAAAACCCCAAAGCATAACAATAAAAACCCCTCAACCCTAACTCCACAAAAGAAAAGCATGTGTTTTTCTGTTGGGTTAGGAAGTTGCAGTGGTTCATGGAAGAGTCCAGAAAGCACCAGATCTGTTTCAAGAATGGCAGGAGGATGGGGGAAGATGGTTTTCTTGCGCTAGTGAAGTGCCAGGTCAATTGAGCTGTTCAGAATATCACAGCTTTACCTCTCTGTCCACCTTAGCATATGGCCTCTGTTCACACCTTTCTCCATCTTCTTGGGAAGAAGTAAATCTCTTAAGTTTTCTGGCAATTGAGAAGTTAATACATGTGTGGTATCTTATCTCTTTAACTTCTGAAATTTTGTAACAGTCAATTCCTGTGTAGTGTGAATCAAACAGTCAACATTTATATTACTCTTCTAGTCTGAGCACAAAACCACCAGTGAGTTTGATGACGTAATTGCTATTTGATCTTAGAAATCTTGTTTCTTAATGTTTAATACTGACATAGCTTCTTTAAATGTACAATTAATTTACAGCCATCTTGGTTTTAATGCTGTGCACTGTAGGCAGTGGGTATGGAAGAAGCATATTGAGCATAAGAAGTTTAGAAATGCAAAGTGCTTGACCAGCAAGAGCGCTAGGTATGTGTGTGATGCTGACCTTTCATGCAGCATGGAAACATGTGCAGGAGGCAGGTGGGGAGGCCCTGCACCTTGCTGATGATTGAGGAGCTGCTTGGGCTGCTTCATGGCATGCTGTTCCCCATCAGACAGCTGCCACTGGGGTTGGCTGGAATGTAGGGGGGGGTTGTGTGGCACCTGCAGAGCAACACGAGCTAACAGTGAAGACTGAGTTGCACTGAGCAAATAAGCATTATAAAAAAGCTCAGATAGGAACTTCTCTTTCAAGCTGTTCTACTGTGGGCGTTCTTGTGACTTTCCCAGGCAAATGTGATGTTTGCTGTGTCTGTGAACATCCCTGCTGTGATGCAGTATGGCCAACCTGTGCTCTGCTATTGCTGCGTATTCCATCTTGTATATTGAGAAGGAGAAGCTTTTGGATTTATTTTAGGAAAATTCACTTACAATGTAGCAGGTGTTTAAATTCAGATCAATAAACAAATTTACAATGGATCTTTTATACTGAACTCTTAACTGCTGATTGCATAGTAGCTGAGCTAATCTGATAGCCTGCTGTTATTTAAGGGGGAGGATTTTCCCTGTCTTCTTCCCCTGCTTTTCTGCCATTGGATCCTGGGTAAGTGCTTGAAATAATCCATTTTGGACCCTTCCTTGCAGATCCACAGTTCAGTTTCCTGAATGTCAAAAAAATGTAGATTTCTTTTGCCAAGGTAGTGAGTGGTATCAGCCCACTAGAGGTGTGGTGCCAGAGGTGAGAACAGGTAGGAATGAACGTGCCTCCCTGGGATCAGGAAGGTGATAAAGTGGAGGAGCAGTGGGCCCTTTTCTTGTCAGGAGGCAGTGAGTTGTTAGATCAGCTTAACTCAAGACACTGCACCTTCAGTGCTCATTCCAACCTCTTTACCTCAGTGTGGGAGTAAGAGAAGCGGTGAGGAGTTCTATGGGATGTACATGTTCAGCTTTTATGGAGTATCTGAAAATTGCTCTCTTGTCAGAGAGTTTGGCAGAATGTGATCTCAGTGGTGGAATCCTACTACGTAAGCAGGCATTAACTATTCTGTTGGATGGATCCAGGCGTTAGCATATGCTTTGAGATCACAGAACAGTTTCGGTTGGAAGGGACCTCAGAAGCTTGGTGTCATGTTTCATTACATTTCATTTAGGGTCTGATCCACCTTTCTTTGCAGTTGGTAGGCAGCACTGTGTTTGGCTTCATGGGAAGAAGCTTCAGACCCCTTAAAAGGAGCTGCACTTATAAGTTCATCTTAAGTTCTATTCATTTGATAACTTATCCCTAGTAAATACAAATCAGACCTTCATTATGAACTTGCTAGCATTTGCAGCACTGCTTCTGGGTCTGAAACATCATCGTTTATGGCTTGCTAATTTATATGCTTTGGGCTTGGGCACCTGATCAAGTTAATACATTTTTACAAACCCACACAACCAAAACTCCTGCACATCAGACAAGCTCTGGCAATGGCATGTGCCTGCTCTTTGCCCTGTAGAGCTTCTCGTCCTGTGAATGAGAGCGGGTCACCTTGCATTTGCTATGAATGCACCCAAGATCATTTACTCTTTATGGCTTAATGTAGAGCTGTGGGAACACTATCATCTGTCTGATGTCTGTGTTCCTTTAGTATGGTTTGAAATTAGGAACAGTTTGGAAGATCATGTAGGTAAGATTGTACTGTTGTACCATGGCAATTGAAAAAACAGTGTTAACATAAAGCATTTTCTTCACTGAGGCTCCTGGCAAACACGCACCAGCATTATGAAGCTAATTTTTATATTTGTTATTAATCGTCTGTTTTCTTCTTTGTTCCAGCTAACCACACACGTACAGTGCTTAATGGAATCTCATGGGATGCGGTCTGAGAAACAGGGCTTTTTGTAACCACACAGAGCAGTGCAGACGGGCTGTTGTTCCTTTCAACGTAACTATCACAGGCTTCAGGGTTAAGATTGCTATTACTGTCTCCTCCTTGCTTTGGCACAAAAGCACACTGAGGGTGTTTAATTGCGGGTTTGCCTAAAGGTAGATTAGATTAATTATTACTATGTAATGCAAGTTAAAGCAAATAAAGCTTAGCTAGGTGTATAAAAAAGGTGCTGCCTTTTGGATTTAAAAAAAAAAAAAAGCCTATCAATCATTATGAAATGCAGCCAACTTTCTTCATACCAGTGAAAGAAAAGGACTGTTTACCCTGTGAAGGGGATATTTATGTCAAGATGAGCATGCGAAACGGCGTAGAGGAGGAAGGTTTCTCAATGAGAAGGACTGCAATTGCTTTCAAGACTCAAAGTTGTGCTCTTGAAGACTGCAGAACTCGCTTAAAAATGAAGCCGTATCACTTGAACTTCAGTGCCTTCACTGCAGAGTTCCTAACAGCCTTATTGCTAACCACCCACCACAGAATGGATCAAAGTGTTAAACATTTTGCATTATGCTTTACAAAATACTGATTCAGCAGGTTTGTAAAGGAGGGAAAACAAGTAATTGCCTTTAATCTATGCATTTTTGCCAAGCCATACTGAATTATTTTACTATTAGAGGCATTAGAAACTAACAGTAAACAGAGCCACCACGTTTGGAAGCATATTGGGGTACGTCGTTTCTGTAACTGTATAATGTATTGCCTTACAATTTTAAGTGATAACGTACCTTAACAAACATTTAAGAAATATATGCACTGTTTAAAATGTAAATTATTCTTAGAACACTTCTGCTGGGTTTTACAGTGTCCTTTTAGTGCCTTAAATTGAGATAACTGTATTATTGCCATGTCAATAAATGTAGAAATCTAAAACTAAACAAAGGAAACCTCTAAAAAACTATTACATATCTGTGGTTGTTACTGAGTTTTAATTGGTTGAAGTACTGTAGATGCTAGATGTGTTTTCTAAATTAAGTACAATCTTTGAATGAGAATTCCTCTTACAAAGAAAGACTGATTCAGTCTCATCAGCCCAGGGATGTGTAATGCAACCAACCAAACAAAGCAAGCGTGTAACACAAAAGCTCCGGGTGATTCAGGAATTTCAGTAAATGCTGTCAGGCTCTTGCTTTGTAGCAGGAATGCATTCATAGTATGGGCAGTATGGTTTTATTTTATTTTATTTCTTAACCAAATACCTCCTCAGTAATTTATAATGGCTTTGCAGTTGTGTATTAAATAAGAAGCACTGGAAAACTGATTCGTCCTTAGGACGATTTGCATGTTTCAAGTGGTATTGAAAGCCGCACTGATGGATATGTAATAATAAACATATCTGTTATTAATATGGTAATGACTCTGTGCTCATTTAATGAGAAATAAAATAATTTATGGAAAGACCCTTTTGAAAATGACTGGCATGGTGTTTTCTACCGGCGGCACTTTGTGCATCTTTGTAAGCATTCAGACAGTGCAGCGGCTTCCAGTACAAGGTGAGTTTGCAACAAAACACTTAAGGGGCTCTGAAACATCATTTTACTGTTCTATGTGAATAAGGACAGACCGTATTGAGTACCTTTTTGATTCCTTTATTTGCCTGGCCTACTGTACTGGCCTAATTTATATGTATTATTCAGCCATCACTCTGAGCTTGCCTTCTGACAGCTTCATCCTTCCTGGTGCGGCTTTGGAGATGCATAAATCCCCTGTATTTGAGGGGAGGAAACCCTGAGCTGCAGGGTGGGGTTTGTTGTAGGGATTGAGTTTGGGTTGGTTTTCCTGAACAGCTTGTGCCTCCCATGAAGCTGTCCATAAATCTGCCGGTGTGATCTACCAAGGCCTGTACACCAGTGGGGTAAATGGCGACAAACTATATGTGAATGATTGTGTGTCCTTTGGAGGTCACAGAGCTGGGAAAAGTAAATAAATACAAGGAGGCGATGTGGTAATTTCAGAAAGTTCCTCTGTGTTGAGCTCGCTGTATCAGAAATGTCAGCAATTTTCAAAGCTGGAGATGGAGCAAACTAAAGACCCCTTCCAGATGGGCAGTCACAGTGGCTGTGAGCTCGCAAATCAATACAAGAAATAGCTATGACCTACTTTATTGCATACCCAGAGGGAAATAATACAGTGAGATTATTAAACGTATCTTGCTTCAATACAGATACTATACTAGGAAATTCAGAGCAATAGAAAAGACTCCTGCTCAGGACATTCTCCAGACTCGGATTAGGTTTTGGATTGCTCTTCTGCTTTCCTTTACCATGTAATTGACTACTCTGCAGGTTCAGAAACCTCTTCGCTTGAGTAAGTTCTTCATTTAAAATAGTCCCATCTTGTAGTTCTGTATTTTATGAATCTTAAAAACAATGTAAAAACTGCTGTGAATAGATAATTAGTAGGAAGATGGGAGGATTGTGGAAAAATGGGTTTGCTCTACGGATTGGCATGCACTATCGTTTCCAGGGCTTTTTAGCAATGCTGAAATTCTGCTGTTCTTTAAATGCTGATTTTGCTTGGGAAAGAAGCAGCAGACAGAAAGAAGTGTAAAATTACACCAGCTTGTGTGTCTGGGATACATTGCAACTAAAATGCTGTCATAATAAAGTCTAGACATGCAAATTACAGTTTTTGTGTCCTGATACGCTGATGTTGGCACTTGTTTACAGTAAGCACAGTGCCTGCCCACAGGAATAGCTACAATTTGCATAAGAAATTCAGGCAAGAGTTTCTGCTGTTAGGGAGAGTAATGCCTGCAACTTCAGCTGTGCAAACAGTTCAGGGACAAAAATAATTGTTATTGAATTTATAGCAAGTATCAGGTTCACCATCGGGGAAAAAAAATTGGTGTGCTCCCACGTTCACTCCAGCTCTGCTTTTTTCCAGCTTTCTGCCTTATTTTGCTCATCCTTTTCCCCTGCCACTAACGATTCCTCTTACAGGAACATTTTTGATAGGAACGGTTGGACTCGATGATCCAGTGGGTCTCTTCCAACCTGGTTGTTCTGTGATTCTATGATTTTTCCTATGTTCATCTAATACAGTGCCAGAGAGTCATCAGGAGGCTCCAGCTCTTCACAGCTTACCCATTCCCATAGATCAAGCTGGCTTTGTGTTGGTGAAGCTGTAGTTTTATAAACTGTTGGAGAAATCAAGAAGACTAGATTCTTACATCATTTTTTGCTGATGTTCCTCCACTTTTTTCCCCACTTTCTATTGTATTAGGTTGAAACTTCATCAGTGTCTATGGAACGCCAAAATCTTCTCTTTGTCATTCCCTCTTAAAGCCTCCCCTGCTGAAGGAAACAGGAAAATAAAATGGTAAGAGTAGCTACCTGTAGCCAACAGCCTAAGTAATAAGGAAAGGATGCGGCCAGCAGGGCCACGGGACTTGCCAGCAGCCACAGAGGCTGTAGCTGGAAGCAAGTTGGGAATCATGAAGTGAGAGGAGAGGCAGCAGGTGCTGGGCTTCCATCTGAGTTGGTGAACTCTGCTGGTGTGTTTTATATATTAGTGATGACATAAAAAAATGCAAATACAGTTCTGTTTGTTTTCCTTCCCCCAGACGTACATCTATAGTGACACAGAAGGAAAAAAGTTTGAAAACTGCTGAAATGCAACTGGCAATGCTGAAACGGGGGATACTATGTACGTCATTGAAACATGGAATCGCAGAATCACTAAGTTTGGAAAAGACTTCTAAGATCATCCAGTCCAGCCGTCAGCCCCACACCACCATGCCTACCAAACCCTGTCCCAAAGTGTCATGTCTACACACTTTCTGAACGCTTCCAGAGACTCCACCACTTCCCTGGGCAGCCTGTTCCAGTGCTTCACCACTCTTTAGTAAAGAATTTTTTCCTAATATCCAATCTAAACCTTACCTGGTGTAACTTGAGGCCATTCCTCTTGTCCTATCCCTTTTTACTTGGGAGAAGACACCAAGGCCCACCTCACCACAACCTCCTTTCAGGCAGTGGTAGAGGGCGATTAGGTCTCTGGACTGCTACATTTTTCTTCACTCTGCCATTGCATGTTCCGTATTGTCTATTATTACATATTCTATATTGTCATCAGTAGTCATTATACTTCATTAACACTGCATTTCTGTATGTAGCTGCTGTGAGATAGTGATTAAACGTAGCAGTGGCTTTCACCTTCATGCTGGGAGCGCCCAGGCCAGGCTGTAACACTGACCCCTGTCAGCTCCAGGGCAGCCGTGGGGGTCTCTGGGGTTTGCTCAGCCCTGTGCAGTGCTGGGGAGATAGCTCACGCTGCTTTTGTTCAAGCATCTTGTTCCTTATTTCCTGGATTCTCGTTTGGAGACAGTCAAGGTTTGCCGTGCAAGGAAGTGCTTAACTTTAACACGAAAAAGAACTTTTCTTCAAATGTATAAAGCACTATTAACATATCAGGATGCTGGAGAATCAGACTTAAAGCACATAAAACCTGGATTATTTTAATATAGAATCACAGAATCATAGAACAGCTTGGTTGGAAAGGGACTGTAAAGATCATCTAGTTCCAACCCCCCTGCCATGGCCGTTATTAAGACAGGAGTTAAAAATGTGGTTTGACCCCACCTGTACTGTGAATACAAGCTCACTAGAATGTTTAAAGCCTGAAGATAGAAAGGTTCCAAAGAACGTTATGCTCTCCACAGAAAATAAAATGTACGTTAGTAAAGGTCAATATACTGGATCACTCCTCTTCCCCTTAAAAGAAACACGAGATCTAAACGCAGTATTTTAATTCCTGAGACTCTGATTATTTAAAACCAAGACTACATTCTCTGTTCTGTTGCAGACATCACAAAGGAGCCTGAAGCACCCCTTGCAGATGGGTTTACCTTGTTTCCCCACACCTTCCACCCCATTGCAGCCCCTGTTTGTTCTGTCTGCGGGTGCACTGACCCTGCGTACTCCTCGCAGCTGAGCCACGGGAGACGTCACGGAGTAAATGCCTTTTGTAAACAGACGTGGATTTGCTCTGATCCACCTTCCAGCACTAATGAACCCTGCCAGCCCACATGCAGCATGGTGCTAATGATCCCAGTTTTGGGGTCCAAGCCCTCTTACAGCCAGCACGCTGGGGGTGGAAGAGCTGCTGTGCTCATGTGGCCTAGCAAAAGGCTGGAGAGACACAGCTAGGGCAGGCAGCTCTGGCACCATGCCCCCACGATCCAGCCCAAGGTTCCCTCAGGGTTTGTCCTCACTAAGAAAAAAAGATGAATTTAGTATTATTCAACTAATCTTTTACAGTTTCCATGTCTCCAAGGTAATCTCTATTTCATGTTTACACATCGATTGCACTCCCTGCCTCTCTGCTCTCACAGCCTATGCGAGATGCAAGGAAACCAGCATCTACTGATGTTCTCCTTAAAGAAGGCACTAAGCTGCTATAGCAGGAAGAGGCCTACATGATCTGGGAGGAAAGAAGAGGGAGGCAGTGGTTCTTCACCTTGCAAAGGTCGGGAAGAGTTTCCCAGCAGATCCCAAACCCCAATTCTTCTCTTTCAGCACAGCACCACCTAGTGCCTTTGCCGAACCCCAGCCACGAACAGTCTGTGATTGCACAAGCCCTGGTCAGGAAGGACGATAAACTCAATTCTGTGCAGCTTCAGGCTGCAGAGCATTCCATGTCCAGGTCACTGCAGGTACCAAGATCAAAGAACGAGACTGGAGATATCCTGCACTCAGACCCATGGGCAGAGAGCTGGGATCTGCTCTCCCTTGAATAAATGGTCTGCAGGATCTCACACAGATTAAAGCTTTTCCAGAAAGCTCCTTTAAGCGAGTCAAAGTAACAAAAGATTTATCAGGTGTGCCAGTAAACCTTAACAATGCTTAAATTGCCTTACTAATTGGAAACTCCATCTTCATTCAAGATCCAGCTTAATCTTGCCATAACACCCACTGGAGCTTCCCTGTGAAAAGTAATCCTTGTTCCCCAAAATTTCCTTTTCACATCTAGGAGCCTACACTGGGCAATAATATCAATTTTTGTTTTCCTCTGTGACAAGCTGAAAAGACTGACATTTCTAAGCCTTCAACACTTCTTATGTTTAAGGCCTGCTTTAGTTTCTCCTGGTTTTAGTATGTTTAAAACCTTTTTTTTTGTTTTGTTTTCCTGAAGGCTCCTGGCCATGTCCACCACCACAATCATCCTTCAGTGCTGCTTTTCTGTTACCCATCTCCGAGTCTTAAAATGATTGCTGGTAGATTCCCCATCCCCTCTGCCCTTTAATCATAGAATGGTTTGGAAGGGACTTTTAAGAGATCATCCAGTTCCAACCCTGCTGCCTTGGGCAGGGGCACCTTCCACTGGATCAGGTTGCACAAAGGCCCATCCAACCTGGCTTTGAACACCTCCAGGGTTGGGGCAGCCATGACTTCTTTGGGCAACCTGTGCCAGTGCCTCACCGCTCTAGCAAGAAAAAAAATTCTTCCTAATATCTAACCAAAATCTGCCCTCTTTCTGCTTAAAACCATTCACCCTCCTCCTGTCACTGCCCTCCCTGATAAAGAGACTCTCTCCAGCTTTCCTGTAGCCCCTTCTGGTACAGGAAAGCCATTATAAGGTCTCCCCAGAGCCTTCTCTTCTCCAGGCTGAACAAGCCTAACTCTGCCAGTCTGTCCTCATAGGGGAGGTGGGCCAGCCCTCTGGTCACCTTCACGGCCTCCTCTGGAATTGCTCCAACAGGTTCATGTCTTTCCTGTGCTGATAAAAAGTTTTCCCGTTAACCATTTTCTCTCTCACTCCACACATCTTCCAGCTTCAACCTCCTTTTCCTTTTCCTTCCCTGCATTTCCCTCCCATCACGGCTTCTGGATAAAACCACCAGACCACCTGCAAGCCAAGCCCGCTCCTCAGCTCTTCCAAAAACTGCATAGTTGGAAGAGACCTTTGAGACCAATGGGCTGAGGCCAATGGCATGAGGTTTAACAAGGCCAAATGCCGGGTCCTGCACTTGGGGCACAACAACCCTGTGCAGTGCTACAGACTGGGCGAAGTCTGGCTGCAAAGCTACCGGAAGTAAAAGGACCTGGGGTTGTCAGGACCAGCGACTGGACATGAGCCAGCAGTGTGCCCAGGTGGCCAAGAAAGCGAACAGCATCTTGGCTTGTACCAGAAATGGCGTGACCAGAATGTCTAGGGAGGTTATTCTTCCTCTGTACTCGGCACTGGTGAGACTGCTCCTTAAATCCTGTGTTCTGTTCTGGGCCCCTCACCACAAGAAGGATGTTGAGGCTCTGGAGTGAATCAAGAAAAGAGCAACGAAGCTGGTGAGGGGGCTGGAGAACAAGTCTTGCAAGTCTTAGTGGAGGAGTGGCTGAGGGAACTGGGGTTATTTAGCCTGGATGAGGCTGAGGCGAGACCTTACTGCTCTCTGTAACTACCTGAAGGGAGGTTGTGAAGAGGGAGCTGGCCTCTTCTCCCAAGTGACATGGGACAGGACAAGACGGAATGGCCTCAAGCTCCGTCAGGGGAGGTTCACATTGGACATCAGAAAAAAGTTTTTCACAGAAAGGGTCACAGGCTGCCCAGGGAGATGGGTGAGTCACCTTCCCTGTAGGTGTTTAAAGAACGGGTGAACAAGGTGCTGAGGGGCACGGTTTAGAGGGTGACAGGAATGGTTGGACTCGATGATCCAGTGGGTCTTTTCCAACCTAGTGATTCTGTGCGATCATCCAACAACTCAATCGTACCCCTGAGCACCTTCACGCGCCCACGTTTTAGACACCTCCAAGGCCGGGGACTGCACCACCTCCCCGGGCAGCAGAGCCCGCGACCCCACAGACCTTTCACTGAGAGGAATTCCCTCAGAAGCCCTCCTTCCCCCTCCCTTCCCATCCAGAGCGCTCCCAACCACCATGGCCGCAACCCGCCCTTTCCCCAGACGCGCCCCCGTCCTCCTCCTCCCCCCGCCCGCCCCGCCCTTCCGCGTGCGCGCGCGCACCCAGCCCCGCCCCGCTTCCGGCGCGAGGCCCCCGCTTGCAGCGTCATCCCGCGGGGCCGGGGTTTTGAATGAGCGACCCCGCGCCGGGCACGCGCCGACCCGCCGGCCCCGGCCCCATCGCCGCCTTCGTCTCCGCCTTCTCGCCGCCGCCATGCCGCTCTTCTCAGGTGAGACACCCCCGTTCCGCCTCCTCCCCGCGGCTCCCGGCAGCGGCCGTGGGGCGAGGCACCGCCGTCCCTGCTTCTGCCGAGAAAGGGCTCGGGAGCCGGCGGGCACTGGAGCTGTTGGAGCGGGCCCGGAGGAGGCCGCGGGGGTGATGCGGGGACTTGGAGAAGCTCTGCTGGGAGGGCGGGCTGGGAGAGCTGCGGGGTGCGGCCTGGGCGAGGGCAGGCTCCGAGGAGACCTCAGAGAGGACGCAGGAAAGCTGAGGAGGGGCTTTTGGCAAGGGTGTGGAGGTGATAGGACGAGGGGAAGCGGCTTTGAATTGGAAGAAGGAACATTTAGATTAGACATTAGGAAGAATTTCTTCACCATGAGAGTGGTGAGGCCCTGGCACAGGTTGCCCAGGGAAGCTGTGGCTGCCTCATCCCTGGAGATGTTCAAGGCCAGGCTGGATGGGCCTTGGGCAGCCTGATCTAGTGGGACGTGCCCCTGCCCGTGGCACGGGGGTTGGAACTGGATAATCTTTACAGTCACTTCTAACCCAACGCATTCTATGATTCTGTTTTTTTTTTAATTTAAGTTAAAGTAGAGTTAAATTCATCCAAGTAGTTGTATTTTTTTAACGTTAGACAGAATGTCCCTCTGAGTGGGAGGGATGTCAGTGTACCTGCGAGAAGCCCATTTTCCCTGGCGTTAAACTGAAAGGAGGTTGTAGAGAGGAGGGAGCTGGCCTCTTTTCCCAAGTGACAGGAAACAGGATGAGAGGGAATGGCCTCAAGCTCCGCCAGGGGAGGTTTAGGCTGGACATTAGGAAAAAATATTTCACTGAAAGGGTCTTTAGGCAATGGAACAGGCTGTCTGGTTTGGTGGTTGACTTGCCTTCCCTAGAGGTGTTTAAGGCGCGGGTGGATGAGGGGCATGGTTTAGAGATTGGTGGGAATGGTTGGACTCGATGATCTGGTGGATCTCTTACAACCTGGTGATTGTATAATTGTATGATACCATGGTTTTCTTTTTATAGCATTTTTTTCCCAAATAGTGTTTTTCTAGAGACTGTTTTGTCTTGTGTTAAATATGGTCTGTGCACAACAGTTATGTCTTTCTATAATCGTCTCTCCATCTCAAATGCAAGGTCCGATGGAGACATGGAGACAGCTCCAAACTAGCAAGGGATTTGACTGTTGTGAAGTTTATGATAACATTAAAATTAGTCCTTGAACAGTAATAGAATATCCGTAACATTTCTGGGAAAATTTATCCATACCCATGTAAGAGGGAAATATGTTCTGTACCCAGCTTTTTTCTCTGCACATGACTGATGGCGATCACTCCCTCATGTTGCCCAGGCCTGATAAAAAGGTGCTTGCTTTCTAAAACTCCAAAAGAAGTCTTAAGACAGTTTATTTGCCAGCATTTTTGGTACCAGTGCGGTATGTTCAATTGTATCTCAGCAAAGCCTTTCTCTGGCTTGTTTTTGTCTTGCACTGGCTGACAAACTGAGATCCTGTTGTCACTATAGCAGGACTTCTCCTGAACTGCAGCACATCTGTGTAAGCTGGAGCTTTCATATACACAAACCTTTTCTTCTTGCTTCCCCCCATCTCTCTCCCATCACCACTTCAGAGAAATCACTAGAATGCCGTAAGCCCAGCTTGGCTCCTCAGCACCTCTGGCCCATCTTCAGTGGGGCAAATACACCCTTTATTTTTTCTTAGTTGCCATTGTTTTCAAGTGAAAAATTTTCCTCCTTTAGTTTGGCAACTTCTGGTGGGAATTCTGATATCTGTCTCTAAAGAAAAGACACTCATGTTCTTCGGTTTCCTATTCTTGAGCACTGAGTTGTCAAAACCAGACACTACAGATTAGTAATTGCTAACTCTGCTGCGTATTTAGCAGCCATGACTGTTCAGAAATGCAAAACTTAAAAGACTGCATACAGCTCACTTCTTCAGTGACTGAGTGGGTTGTCTTTCTGGGAAATGGGAGAAGACTTGTGCTGAAATATGCAAAATTCTAGTTGTATTTTTTAAAAAAATCAGAAGATTGGAGAAATCAGAAGGTACTTTCTGATAGAAATACTGAAAAGACAGTCATTTGAGTTGCTTTGTAGACTAATTTAGACTACATTCTGATTGTTCATCCTTGTATCTCATCAGAAGCACTGGATACATTTGAAATCTTATCCTTCTTGAAAGTTTTTTTTAAATCACAGCTTTTAAGAGATTTGTGTCAAAAAATAATACAGTTGCTGTAGTGTATTTGCTTAGAAATGAAGCAAGAGTAGAAGAAAGGATATGGCTTTCTTAAAGAATGGCATTTCAACCACTTACCATGCGTGTAGGATATTGCTTTGTGCTGTTCTGCAGATTTTCAGCAAAACTGCAGCTTGCCACAGTAGCCTCACGTACTGATGATAGTGATTGGAAATGATCAAAGATGGGCAACCACTGTTTAAAAACATACTTTATTCTGAGCATTTCTGTCCTCTCTTGGTTAGTTCTAGCCTCACCTGAGTGAGTTTTGTGTCATTCTGTCTGCTGTTCCTGCTGGTGATCCCATTCCCAGCACTGAGACCTACACTTTGTGTGACCAAATTTCACATCACTTAATTCCAGTCCTACACCTTTACTGGGGTCAGGGCTTCTGTAGCTGCAACCCATGCATGCGCTGCTGTCTGTATTTGCGCACAGGTGCATTGCTTATGTCCATGCTGTCAAAACTGAGGAGGGTAGCGGTGATGGTGGTGTCCATGGCGATGTGAGGTTAACCTTCCATTGAAAGGAAGCAGAAGGTGTGCTCTTTTATGGGTGTTATCTTTATGCACACTTAGCCGTCACGTAGCTCCATATGAACTATACTGGTAGGCAAAACTGTGACTGTTGAACAGGAGCTTTGTGGCTTTCATGTCACTACTCTGTGATTACATTACAGTGCTTGACACGTGTAAAGAGAGAAGAATGTAATATTGTTTACCATTAAAGAAGAATAGAAATGCTGTGGAAAACTGAACTGTAATCGTGCATCTGAACTTCCATCGGAAATTTGTTTCCAGTGAACAGTGCTGAGAAATTGGATGAATTACTTTAAAATTGCTTTTGTGAAGACTTGCCCAAAGAGTTTCTGATGCTGTTCTACACATCTATTGCTTGCAAAGGTTTTCGGTATATAAGTTGCTTACACTTGTGGATGTGGTTATGCTTGTTGGAAATAGTGTGTTCTGGTGGCTGAGACACCTTGTAGGAAGTGTCCCTTCACTTGATTATTGGCAAGATTTAGAGGTTTGACATGGTATAAAGTCTGCCCATTAGAAATATTGAGTTAATCTTGATAATTACATTCTTATATATTAGGAAATAATCTAGTTTTAAACCTTTTTGCTTACAGTTAATGTGAAATGGGGAAAAGAGAAGTTCTATGGCGTGGAGCTTAACACTGACGAACCTCCAATGGTCTTCAAAGCCCAGTTGTTTGCACTGACTGGAGTTCAACCAGCCAGACAGAAGGTTATGGTTAAAGGAGGAACTCTGAAGGTAGAAATCTGTGTGGTTTTCATATTATTTCTAACATTGTTATGAGAAAATAACAAACATATTTCTGAGTATTCCTCCAGAAGATTTTTCATTGTATGTATTAAACTGACTGCACTTTCAGAAATAATTCTGTATGATTCTTTCCCTGCTACAAGAAAATACAGGAAAAATTGTGTTACTAAATGGCTGGGAGGTACACTGCTGGTTTAAAACACTTATATACTTTATATATTACTCACTCTTTCTTACCAAGCACTACTCTGCTTGGTGGATTTCTTTTCATTCCTTTTTGATGTTCAGAATCCAAATACACCCTTTGGCTTTTTAGCTTTTTGAAGAGATGCTTCTCTAGCACTTCTTTGCTGGAGACTTATTATTGTAATGCAATGCAGATAGCTTTCCTACAAAAAGTTACATACATCTAAGCCATGTGAAAGGACAGATGAAGAACTGTATTGAAAAGACAACTCAGCTGCTTTTAGTCACCCAAGGCTTGGTGATGTGTAAACAGTTGATATTGCACAGTCTTGGATGAAGCACCACTGTATATTTAGAAATGGGTGATTAATATTAATGAAAAAATTTGCTTGTCTTTTGCTGCAAGGTAACTAACTTGTCTTTTATTTCATTTTGCATACAGGATGATGACTGGGGGAACCTGAAAATAAAGAATGTAAGTTCTGAGGAATAACTGAATTTTACTAGTTGGATTTTTAATTTGACGTTTCAAGAAAGATTCCAAGTTCTTGCTGTTTCTGTTGGAATGTGTAGTTCTTTCTTATTTTCTTCAAGGCTTGATTTTTAATTTTACAGGTGTTATACCTAACCATTCTTAGAAAGTCCTTACCATTGATTTATAAAAAACCCTTTTGTACGATAAGTAGGGAATTTACACCCTTTTTTTTTTCTTTCTTTCTCACAAGAAATGTTCAGACCAGTAGTCCTTCTGTATTGTCTGTCTTTGACCACAATAATAAATGATGTTATTTAGAGAGAACTTGGGAACCTGAGTGCACTTCTGCTTCCCCAGCGTGGAAGAACATTGCATTACAAATGGTGAAGTTACAGCTCTGCCAATTTATTTTTTTACCAGCCTACTGAAGTTTGTTCTCCCATGCTAAATAGATGCTATTCAAAACCAAAGCCATTAATAATAATTATTTATACTTTTGACTAGTTGGAAAAAACCAAACCAAACAAAAAAATGAATATATTTGTGTTTCTTGCTGATGTAACGGGGAATACCAAAGATTTTTGTTTGGGGATTTTTTGTCATTGTAATTTCTTGTAGGTATTTTGTAGTGATTGTTTGGTACACATTTCACTCCATTTCTTCACTGAGCAGATTGAATTATTCTTACCCTTGTAATTGGTTTGCAAGCATCTGTTAGCAGCAGGTAGCTGCAGTTGTAGCAAAATCATTCAGCAACCCCCCTCTAATACGTAATATTCTTGTCCTTTTCTGCATACTGTTACTCTACCATCTGTCTTTATTAATTTTATATGAAAGTTACAGGGATTTATTTACACTGTCAAGGCAGTTTCTTCCTATTCTGTGATCCATTCTTTTCCTTAATGCTGTATTTTCAAGGCTTCAGATGCTCATCTTCTCCCCATTTGATAGATCTTACTGTTTAGATGTACTCCTGTTGAATGCTGAAAAACTCCTCTTACACTAGTCCAGCAAGCGTGGTAACTTGATTGCCTCCCCCTAGCCTTGGATGTTAGTCTTCATGCTTAAGTTGATAAGGCCATTGTGGTTACTTTCGACTTTTCAGTTAATTTAATGTCTTTGTTTAAAGGATGGCACTTCCTTCCATACTTGCTTTTCAAGTGAAAAAAAAACCCATTTCAAACCTTAGAGATGTGGTCCTTATTGTTACCCAGTGTCTTTCTGAAGTGTTTCCCCACATTCTAATGATGAGGGGTCTCATTGTTTAGAGAATTCTGAATTTGAGAATTTGAGACTGTTGATTGAGAACCTCAAACTTTGCTGCTTCTTTCAACTTGGAAAGCTGCTCAGTCTAGACTTAAGGGAAGGAGGGGTACTTGCAGTGAAGTGCTGAAGATGCTTAATCTCTAATGGTCCATCAGGAAGGCAGGTTTTCTGAACGCTTCACAGTGGGATATTCCATGGATGTTAAATTTCATCCTGATTGGAGTCTTGTGTTGTCAGCTGCTGGCAAGCTCACCAGGCTCAGTGGAAGAGTCTAGCGTGGATAAAGCTGTGGAATTGTTCTCAAAAGTGCATTTTAGATAGTGAGGAAGTTAAGATATACCCTTCAGAAAGAACAGAGCAAGAATTTTCTCATAGTAATCAAAGAGAAAGGTTGTGTTTATCTTTGGGAAACAGCTGAAATATGTCAGGAGCCTAATGTTTTGTTTATTTCTTTTTAAGAATATTTAAATATTTATTAATATTTTTTTTCTGTATTTCAAGGGGATGACCTTATTAATGATGGGTTCCGCAGATGCACTTCCAGAAGAACCAGTTGCTCGTCCCGTCTTTGTAGAAGACATGACAGAGGAGCAGTTAGCTTCAGCTGTAAGCATGTTTCAAACTTTGGTTTCTTGTGAACCTTTGAATAATGGCAAGGTTTTAAAAATACGTGAGGTTGATTAAAACTGGATTTTGAAATTGTAATGCCTGCTTAACCTATAAAACTTCTCAAAAAACAGACATCTGTGTTGATGAGAAAAAAAAAAAAGTAGTTTGACATTAGTTGAATAGTTTATATTTTTTTCTTTTTTTTTTTTATTTNGTTTAGATGTACTCCTGTTGAATGTTGAAAAACTCCTCTTACACTAGTCCAGCAAGTGTGGTAACTTGATTGCCTCCCCCTAGCCTTGGATGTTAGTCTTCATGCTTAAGTTGATAAGGCCATTGTGGTTACTTTCGACTTTTCAGTTAATTTAATGTCTTTGTTTAAAGGATGGCACTTCCTTCCGTACTTGCTTTTCAAGTGAAAAAAAACCCCATTTCAAACCTTAGAGATGTGGTCCTTATTGTTACCCAGTGTCTTTCTGAAGTGTTTCCCCACATTCTAATGATGAGGGGTCTCATTGTTTAGAGAATTCTGAATTTGAGAATTTGAGACTGTTGATTGAGAACCTCGAACTTTGCAGCTTCTTTCAACTTGGAAAGCTGCTCAATCTAGACTTAAGGGAAGGAGGGGTACTTGCAGTGAAGTGCTGAAGATGCTTAATCTCTAGTGGTCCATCAGGAAGGCAGGTTTTCTGAACGCTTCACAGTGGGATATTCCATGGATGTTAAATTTCATCCTGATTGGAGTCTTGTGTTGTCAGCTGCTGGCAAGCTCACCAGGCTCAGTGGAAGAGTCTAGCGTGGATAAAGCTGTGGAATTGTTCTCAAAAGTGCATTTTAGATAGTGAGGAAGTTAAGATATACCCTTCAGAAAGAACAGAGCAAGAATTTTCTCATAGTAATCAAAGAGAAAGGTTGTGTTTATCTTTGGGAAACAGCTGAAATATGTCAGGAGCCTAATGTTTTGTTTATTTCTTTTTAAGAATATTTAAATATTTATTAATATTTTTTTTCTGTATTTCAAGGGGATGACCTTATTAATGATGGGTTCCGCAGATGCACTTCCAGAAGAACCAGTTGCTCGTCCCGTCTTTGTAGAAGACATGACAGAGGAGCAGTTAGCTTCAGCTGTAAGCATGTTTCAAACTTTGGTTTCTTGTGAACCTTTGAATAATGGCAAGGTTTTAAAAATACGTGAGGTTGATTAAAACTGGATTTTGAAATTGTAATGCCTGCTTAACCTATAAAACTTCTCAAAAAACAGACATCTGTGTTGATGAAAAAAAAAAAAAAGTAGTTTGACATTAGTGGAATAGATCATATGGTTTCCTTTTTGGGAGTGAAGTCCAGAAGGGCATTAGTCTATTTTTCAAATGAAGTACCTTCTGTTTGAATTGTTTCCATTTTACAATTTTAAAGGCTTAATTTTCTTATTGTTTTTTTTGAACTAGGAGCAATTTCATCATACTTACAACAGTTATATGACTATTGTCAGCTGCGTGTGCAGAACACGTTTGATGCGTGTCTGTTTGAAAATGGGCCTGTAGTTCAGGACAAGTTTTGTGCTTCAGTATTTAATGCTTTCCATGCCAGCTGCAGATGAAGGATATTTATGTATTTTTGAGATTGGCCTTATACACAGACTTTGACAAAATTGAGAGGCAAACAAGGAGAGGATTTCTGTGTCAGATAACATTTTGAAAAAGCTGGTTGCTTTGCATTTCTCTGGTTCAGATTCTGTTATACATCAAAATTCAGTTGTCTGTACACACGTATTCATTAAAAATGCAATACATGGCTAAATGAGTTCTCTCTTCCAAAAATAATTAAGGGATATTGGTAAGCAGTACAGCTTCAGTTTCATCAAGCTACATGCTTTTTCCTGACAACTACTCAAGTATGCAGGATTAAAAAAGAAAAATGCTATTATATTGTGATTTATAATTGTTTCTGAAGCTGGTTTCATTATTAGTTGGCCTTTGCATTTGTCAAAACTTTAGAAATTCACAAGTTGTCTAAAACAGTCAAATTATATGATCTGTTGCAGACTTCTGGAGAGGAGTTTAAATAATGCTTTTGTTTCTAACTGTGAACTTTGTGTTCAAAGTTTTACTCAAGACTGATTTTAATTAAAACATCAGGGTTTCATGCAGAAATATTTTGTGCAAATGCCATGGAAATAGAATTTTAAGGTCAAAACTTGAATACGATTATCATTGAACTTTCTGAATGACTGCCTGCTTGAAGAATGTGCTCATTGCACTAAACATACACAGAAAAAAAAACCCCAAAACATTCTCAAATGTCCCCTAAGAGCACCAAATGGTGAAATGATTAATATAATCAGAAAATGTATCTGGAAAACTTCATAAAGTTTGATGGAATATCCAGGTTTTACTTATCTCTCACCATTCCTTTTTGTAGAAGTTGATGTCAAATGATAGTGTTATACAAAAACAGTTGCACATTTCTCTCTGACCTTCAAGCACCCTTGTAAAATTTTTGGTAGATGGAATTACCCTGTGGATTGACCAACCTTGGCAATACTTGCTACATGAACGCTACGGTTCAGTGTATCCGCTCAGTGCCAGAAGTGAAAGAGGCCCTTAAAAGGTAGGATTCAGTGCAAACCCACCATGACTAAAATGTTTTCTTTAGCTTATCATCTGTTTTGTGGAACGGTCATCTTAATACTGATATGGATTGATCATAACTGTCTGTTCTTTAAATCTGTTCAAAGTTAACATAATGATTGGTTAGAGTTTATCCAATGGCTGTGTTAGTCTGGACTTCTGAAAACCTTGAGACTATATATTTGTTGGAACTGGCTTTTAGTGGAGAGAGAATGTGTTTTGCCTTGCTGAAAAATAGTTCCTATCAAGACTCGTTTAAAATGCTTAATGAAGCTTCTAATCCTGTTTTCTGGTGATAACTTGTATGGTCTTGTTCTGTATAAAAGAAACCTATGGAAATCCTGTTCCTTTGAGGAACATTTTTTTCAATGGCTTTATTACACTATGTGTTTTCAGCTATAAAATTCTGATGTTACCAACATTTAGCACTTGAAGGTACAGCAGGAAGGTCTGAGATGGGACTACAGGTGTTCCTGTGGCAGCAGCCTGGAGTTGCTGTTATGTGGATGTGTAGGGAACAGCAGGCATGGCCTTATGGAGTGTTTCATTTATTCTGGCTGTAAAACAAGTTTTCGGAATTATTCTTTTTTTTTTTTTTCCTTTTGCTATTCTGGACCAAAATGTGAAAGTAGCCCTTTTTTTTTTGTGAGGAATCTGTGAGAAACTTGAAAAATTTGAAGATTGGAGGGAAAAAACCCAAACTAAGGCAATGCCAGCCTGAGTTTTTCCTCCAAGTGAATTATAATGAGAAAACTATCAGTATTTCAAAAATGTGAGGATTGGGTAGGGCATTATCCCCAGCATGAGAAGGATATGGAGTTGTTGGAACAGGCCGAGAGGAGGCCACGAAGATGGAGGGCTGGAGCATCTCTGCTATGAGGACAGGCTGAGAGAGTTGGGGCTTTTCAGCCTGGAGCAGGGAAAGCTCTGAGGAGACCTTATATAGCAGCCTACTAGAAAGCTGGGGACGGACATTTTACAAGGATATGGAGTGATAGGGTGAGGGGGAATGGCTTTAAAATGGAAGGGGGAAGATTCAGAATAGACATTAAGGAGAAATTCTTCATGCTGAGGGTGGTGAGGCACTCGTACAGATTGCCCAGGGAAACTGCGGATGCCTCATTTCTGGAGGTGTCCAAGGCCAGGTTGGATGGGGCTTTGAGCAGACTGGGCTGGTGGGAGTTGTCCCTGTCTATTCTGTGAGCAGGTGAGCCATAATTATTTAGCACTGAGAACTATTTGTAAAGTACAGAAATTCTGTTTTTAAGGTTTTTCTCTTTTTTTCAGTGTTGTCATTTTAGGAAAGTCTGTTTATTTCTGTGTCAAGGACTCTGGGTTTCTGTACTGAATCAGAGTGTATAACAATGTTACTTTACCAAATATGAAACGTACCCTGCAGAACTGCCAGGCTGCAATAGAAGATGTGGCCTTGCTGTCTGTGGGAAGTCAGATTCACAGGCAGCTGCTCTGTTTTCCTCCAGAGACTTAGCCTTTATTTGGTCTTCCTGCTTGAGGAACGCGTGGCAGGGTACATGACAGTGGGAGAGAAGTGAAGGGACTTGCCTGGAAAAGCTTAATATCAGGGCTTCATTTCTCACCAGCTGTTCTGTTAATCTCTGCAAGGGTATTCCCGGTTTTGTAGCGTATCTGATTTCCTGCTCATCACCTAGCAATGGACAAAATTTTTACAGTTGAGTCTGAGATTAAGGAGTACATGAGACTGTCCTTTTGCTTGAAGTCTTATTTGCTTTGAAGAGTCCCTCTGTTCTTCATGTAGCTAGTAAATTAAGAAATCATAGAACCATAAAATCATAGAGTAGTTTGGGTTGAAAGGGACCTTAAAGATATCTAGTTTCAACCCCACTGCCATGGGCAGGGACATCCCACAATATCCGGCTGCCCATCCAACCTGGCCTTGAACATCTCTAGGGATGGGGCAGCCACAACTTTCCTGGGCAACCTGTGCCAGTGCCTCAGCACCCTTACTGTAAAAGATTTCTTCTTAATATCTCATCTAAATCTCTGCTCTTTTAGCTTAAAACTATTGTCCCTCATCCCATTACTGCATTCCCTAATGAAGAGCTCACCCCCAGCTTTCTTATAGGGCCTCTTTTAGGCATTGGAAGGCTGCTGTAAGATCTCCCTGCAGCCTTCTCTTCTCCAGGCTGAACAACTCCAGCTTTCTCAACCTGCTTTCATATGGGACATGCTCCAGGCTTCTGATCATCATCTTCTGAAGAAGCTGTGGCAGATTTTTCAGAAATGGGGTAGCTTCTGTTTAGGCTTTTTGTCAGTTTCTTTAAAAATAGATTTGATCTCTGAGGCAGATGGATTGGGGAAGCAGCAGTGATGTGTATAGACCTCGCAATTTGCATTTATTTGTTGTCTCAAGGATGCCAGTTTTCCTTTGCATCCATGTAGCGCTTGCAAAATAGCCCAGGCTTTGAGGTCAGTATGGGTAAATCTTCAGTTAGTTCTGTTTTGGTAATTGATTTCTTTTGACATATATGTAAATAAATCTAGCTGCTCCCTGCTTTTTATTTAAAAGCTTTATTGCTGCTCTTGATTCTGTTTAATTTCATACAAATTACTTTTTCATCTGTTTTAGGTATGGTGGTGCCTTAAGAGCTTCAGGAGAAATGGCTTCTGCTCAATACATTACTGCAGGTTGGTGTTTAGAGTAGAACACAGTGCTTTAGGCTAGTGTGTGGTTTCCTGTTAACTGCAGATGAAAATTGCAGTTGGAACTCTTTCTATTTTTCTTTGGTTCATTTGCCTTAGGAATTTCAGATCTGCTAGCCCTGGAGGATCCATTTTGTTCTGTCCTTAATATCTTTAAAGGTTATTCTGATTGTGACTGCAAAGCATACACCTCTGCATATTACCTAGCTGTGTGCTTGGAAGAATGTACTCAGGGGTGATCTAGGCTTAAATAGAAAACATTTGTATCTCTTAACTGTTTGCACATAGGCATAAAGTAATTGCAACTTCCTAAAGTAAACTCCATCCATCCCTTTGATCATTTTGCATAGAGATAATGTAGTGTACGGCTCCTTGTTTCACTTAACGGTAGGCCGATGCCATGTTCCTAGAATGTGTATTTCATTGATATTTTTAAATATGATTTGTTGGCTGAGCATCATTGGTAAGGGGGTAGCTGATGGTTCAGTGGTTCAGACCACTGATTTATCTAGTGGTCTGAACCTTTACCCTAAAGATCCAGATTTCATAATTGAAATAGAAAGTAGTGTCTTCAAAAGGGAAGTTACTCTTTGTTGTGGTGATCTGGGTCCCCACAATGTGGGAGCTCACGATAGCCCCGTATCTCCCAAGTTCTAACTAGAATTCTAGTTGGACTCACCCCTTACACTTGAACAAGGGTACTACTTGTCCACTTTTTCTTTTTTTTACTCTATTTCATTGCCCCACTAAGATGCTGGGCCAGGACACTGGGATTTCTACCAGTCCATTTAAGGAAAAACAAAACAATATAAGGAAGGAAAGGTCCAGTTTGTGGGTATGCCTGCTGATCGAATGTTGGGGTGGTAAGTTCAATGGTTACTCTGTACAGCCATGCCTGCCCCTCCCCTTTTCACTGCCTTTACTTTGTGTCCCTTGGTTTCTTTTTAAGGTGACAGCTCTGCTTTTTAGGAATCTTAGTAGTTTTAACTAATTTGTAGTTAATTCTTCAGTGCTGAGCTGGTCAAGAAGTCCTGCATGACACTTACGGCATTTTTTGGTTTTAACTGCTGTGTCATATCAGTTGTCCCTCTTACCAAGGTCACTGAAGATATTGCTTAAAGAGAGGAAGCAAGTGTCCTTAGTTCCCTGTAATCTTGCCTATATTCACTTATTCAAGAGTATTGATCCATTAGTCTCTCTGTTGATAAATTAGTGACCGTACAGACTGTTGCCTACCTCACAAGGTTGTTGTGAGGATTAACAGCTCTCTCTGAAGTAATTTGTGGATTAAAATTTCTGTAACCCGGGTGGATAAGACATGTATAATAACGTGTCTTGAGCTAAAAAGAAAGCTATGTGTATTGTCATGCAATTGGTAGCGTTCATTGAATTGCACATAGTTATGAGCGGCCTGCATGTATGCATACACATACTTGTTTTCCTGGGTCTTAAGTTAAGCATGAGTTATTTTCTAGTTATTCTAGTTGGAAAAAATGAATTTTTTTTTCCCAGTAGTTGGTGAAACATAAGCTGCTCTAGACAATAGATTGCGAATGCCTTCTGGTTTCTCTAGGAGTAGTCTTCTTGTGAGAACATTGTTCCTCAGATGTGTTTCAAATGAAATCTTAACTGGTCAAAAATGTTTGGGTTTTTTTTCTGCTAGCAGCCGGCAAAGATGGGGTGTTATGTGCCAAACATTCGGAATTGTCATCTTTACACTTTCCAAGTCATATTCACAAATGAGATCTTAGGTGCACTTGTTATGCCTGGAAAATTCAGTCCTGCTTTGGAAGAATCAAATTGGACGCTGTTAAATGATCTGTTTTAAAGGGTTGCTGCTGTTTTACTGTTCTTTTTAACTCCCTGCCCTATTTCAATTGTTTTTTTCCACTTCTCAAAGAATTCACTTTTTCTTCAAGCTCTTAGAGACTTGTTTGATTCCATGGATAAAACTTCCTCCAGTATCCCACCTATCATTCTCCTGCAGTTTTTACATATGGCCTTCCCACAGTTTGCGGAGAAAGGCGATCAAGGCCAGTACCTTCAGCAGGTAAAGAACGATTCATAGCTTACTGTTTGAAAATTCTGTAGCATGTTGGAAGTAGAGAGAGAAAAAGAATATTTTTAAAACTTTCCTTCTCCTGTGGAAATAATTTACCTCAGTGAAGTGTTTGCTTTTGTATTGCGTGGGAAAGTTGAATGTAATATTAAGTGCTAGTTCTGAAAATGTGTGGGAGGAATCCTTATGTTTGGTTTTACAGTGTAAAGATCTATGGAGTTGAAACTACTAAATCATAATGCGACTAGTTAGATTTAATGTTCTGTTCCCTTCCTAGGATGCTAATGAGTGCTGGGTGCAGATGATGCGGGTTCTGCAGCAGAAACTGGAAGGCATAGAAGGTGACACAGTTATGGAGGTAATTGTAGGCTTACTGTAACTGGTGTTAGGATTTATAATATTGTACTTGTGATTCACTTTTTTTTTTTGCTAAGTATTGTCTGTTTTGTGAGTTCTTGAATACGTGTATGTAGTCCAGTAAGTGCAACTGCTTTCTGATGTGTCTGGTCAGCATAATGCTACCTATGGCATGTCAAGTATGTTGTGCAGGGCACTACTGGGAATCTTGGGGTAAGGCTGTACTGGGGGTGGCGTGGCTGTGAGTGTGCCACAGCTGACCCTGATAACCTGTGAATTTAGCACATATGAACTCTTTTTTTCTGGATGGTGTGCTACATTCTTGTATCCAAGAATGCTGTTTCAAACAGACAACTAGCTTAATCAGCCTGGTAAGAAGTTGGTTAGAGTTTTTCCCAAGACTTTACCAGATGGACTCTTCTGTAAAATGTTTTCAGGAGAGCCTTGGCAGGGCAAAAAATGGGATAGACTACTTTAAGACAGATTTAGGTTGCAGGACAGGAAGGTGATCGAATCTTGTTTGCTAATACACTTTGAGGTGCCTTTAACATCATGCTATAAATGCATTTCTTTGAAACTTATACTGTGTGAGGAGATTGAATGATGAGGAGAAAATGCACCTATAGAAAGGTGGGGGAGTAGACTTTAAAGAAGTGAGATAAATGGGGTTATTTTGTCTGTGAAGATGACTGTCTTTATGTGCTATTTAAAGGTATGTCACAAGAGAATTTATTTTACAGACAGAATCCGGAGCTACAGCAGGATCCTCTAAAAAGAAGAGTTTAATTGATCAGTTCTTCAGCATTGAATTTGAAACTGCGTATCCTAAAGACTAAGGCAAGACATAAAGTGATAATTTCACACTTCAGCAGCTGAGTTCTGGGAGGGTGAAAAGCAGTATTCAGAATAGTATAGAAAATAAAAGTGTGCACTGGGGAAGAGAGTGAATGATGTATTGTAGGAATATGCAGAAGTTAAGACTGAATCACAGAATCACTAGGTTGGAAAAGACCCACAGGATCATAGAATCGGACCATTCCTATCAACCACCAAACCATGCCCCTCAGCACCTCATCCACCCATCTTCTAAATACCTCCAGGGATGGTGGTTCGTCCACCTCCCTGGGCAGCCTCTTCCAGTGTCCAGTGACCCTTTCTGTGAAATTTTTTTTTCTCATGTCCAGCCTGAACCTCCCCTGGCAGAGCTTGAGGCCATTCCCTCTTGTTCTGTTCCCTATGACTTGGGAGAAGAGCCCAGCTCCCTCCTCTCCACAACCTCCCTTCAAGTAGCTGTAGAGAGCAATAAGGTCTCCCCTCAGCCTTCTCTTCTCAAGACTAAACAACCCCAGTTCCCTCAGCTGCTCCTCGTAGGACTGGATATACTTTTGAAGAGAGGTTGATGTGGGGAGGAAGAATGGTAATGAAAATTTGCAGGAAAAAACCACTGGATTTAAATACCACACTTCCTTCCTAGAGGATGTTTCCAGCTCTCTGCCTCAAGGATGCTGACATGTTTTATCCCAATGAAAGTAATTATTGTCTTAAATAGCCTGGTTTTGGCTTATTAAGGGAGAGTTGCCCATATACTTGGCGTACTGAACATGCACAAAAGCCAGCCTGATTGATCTTTTAAGAAATAAATTAGATGCTTGCTGTTAGATGACTGAGAAATTAATGCAGCTGACAACTTTCTAGTAGCTTTTATGTAGCAAGAACTCAAAGCATGTGACCACATGGGGGCATCCATCTCATGCCAAGTATTACTCTTCCCACTTCTCCACCCCAAAGCCCTGGCCATCATGAAGCGGACTGCCACTTTTAGTAAGAATTATATTGTGCCTTTTGCACATCCCCTTATGATGGAATCATAGAATTATAGAACGTCCTCAGTTGGAAGGGACACTTAAGAATCAGAGTCCTTCAAGATATGAGTTACTGTATCAGAGCTTAGTAGTGATGGAGAGCAAAGGCCATTTTTAAGGTAAGAATAATGGATCTCTCTCCCTGGATGTGATGTTTGCTATTCCTGAAATAGTTGGGAGGAGTAGAATGAGCAAGTAAGAGCAATGATGCATAGGCCAGTAGTAGGAGGAAGAGACTTGGTTGAAAAGTTGTGTTGTGAGCCTTCAAATTGTGATTATGGTAGGATTTGTAGAATAGGTTCATTCAGAGCAGTCAAAAAATTCTCTAGGTAGAAGAAAGTGGATGAGAGAAAAAGGCTGGGATAGAAGGATGAAAAAGAAGAGGTTGGACAGAACAATTAGAAGAATGTGTAGAAAGTAATGAAAAACTGAACTAAATTCTTGTAAAGAGGACAGATCAAGGCAGGCCGTGCATCTTGAAAGAAGCAGGAAATCTGTCCAGCGGGAGTAAAACAACTTTACTAGTTGTCAGCAACAATGGAGCATAATGTTGCAGGAAGGCTTCATGATTTTGGTATTGGCAGCCAGTTAGTATGATCTGTGTCCTGGTGGTTGGGTGGTGGGAGGGAGAAGAAGGAACAAAGCAGGCCTCACAAGCTTAAATTTGATTAAAAATTTTTTTTTTGGTGTGCTCTCTGCCTCAGCTGCCATTTGTCATTACACAAAGGTGTAGACTTGTTAAAAGGAAGGACTGTTTCAAATCTTTTTTGTACTTCAAGAAGGATGGAGGAGCACAGGATCATCTTAAATTACTGTGCTGTTCAGCATGTTGTTTTCACTAGCACAGTAGTTCAGCTCTTTGAGCGTGGTGGTTTTCCTTAATTTTGTGAAGCATGAAATGTACAGAAGCTGAAGAAGAGGAAGTAACTAAAGGAAAAGAGAATCTGCTTCAGCTTAGTTGCTTTATCAATCAAGAAGTGAAATATCTGTTTACAGGACTAAAACTGGTAAGCCAGTAAGATTTTTATTTAATTGATGTTCAGAACAGCCTGTGTTTTAATGTGTGGGTTGGAATTGACATCTGCTGTCCAAGCTTTACAGCGTTCCAAGATTTTTGTTGGGGAGGGAGTTCAATGAGAAGATGACAGTGAAAATGAATTGCATGTTAATAAAAACAGAGACTTCACCAGAGCGTTTTCTTAACCCTGACATGGTCTTGCCCTTGTGAGTGATGAAGCTTGAGCCAATTTGCTACTTCTTTGTTCAGCTGGCTTTCACTTCAGACTGAGCACTACCGTGATTCAGGTGTGCTGTAGACAGTATCCTAAAGTCAGTTTTTAAACAGGGTGGCATTTTGTTTGCTAGGAAAAAATCACCCCAGATGATGGAACTATTAAATTTAATTTTGCAGATGTTGAAGGAGGTGTTATTTTTCAGGACACAATATAATCTTTATTTAAGTAGCAATTCTCTGTACTCTCTGTTTATTTTTATATATATATGTGTGTGTGTGTATTATATATATGTATATGTATTTTTAAGTTATCAGGGTCTTTTGGAGATTCTGAAAGAGCAAGGAGAGGAGCCTAC
The DNA here is from genome assembly GCA_013389865.1 of Piaya cayana. NCBI lineage: Eukaryota > Metazoa > Chordata > Aves > Cuculiformes > Coccyzidae > Piaya > Piaya cayana. The sequence goes on along the minus strand of WAAB01019994.1, from coordinate 287,687 downwards.
TACAAAGCCTTTGTAGTAACTGCTCTTGGGGAGTATTTGTAAAAGAGCAGGGATGGAAGCAGTGATTTGGTTTGTACAGAACTGGACCAAGTTGCATGGTTCTCAGATAATCTTTGTATCTGCTTTTTCATTTTTGGCAGATTTAGTAGGAAAAGTAGGAGGAAATAGTTAATGCTTACAAAGAAAAAGATGTTTATGAAAAAAGAAACCTCACTTTCAGGACAAAAAAGTCCTTGTAAAATTGTTACATTGGATTGCCTGTAGCAAGAGAGCCCCAGCACTAACAACCAGGCCAGTCTTTCCTGAATTTGGAAAGGTCCCTGGATTCAGTGTGTCACCACCTGTCTCCTTATGCAGCTCTACTTTAAACTGAGAGTTGAGAAGTGTGCAGATATTCCCATCACAAGAAACTTCAGATTTTCTTTGGTTGAGTTCCAAGCATGATGTGACACATCTGTAACCAAATCCAAATACAATTTGTCACCGAATCCAGTAGCAAGTTGTGCGCCTGTAGATTGGAATTTTCTGCAGAGAGAAACTTAGTGCTGTCAAGGCTTAGGGATGAACCCAAAGCTGAAGAAATGAATGGACGTGGTCTTTCTGCCAAGGAATGTCAGAATTCTGAGAGTCATAGTGGCTGACAGCAGCAGCAGAGATTAACAGAGCAAGATTTCATTTATTATTTGTTTATCTGTGCTGTGTTTTTCTTTAAGTGGTGTTTTATGATGAATATATGTATTATTATGTTTTAACAGCGTCTTCAAGAGGAAATCACCAAACTCTCTCCAACGCTGCAGAGAAACGCACTCTATATCAAATCTGTGAGTGGTACCTTTGTTGCTCTTTATGATTCTTCTAACTGTTGTCAGTTTTATTGCTGTAACCGCATATGATTTATGCTTATAAAGCATTGAAGAAATTTAAGACCAGTTGAAAATTGAGTAGGCTACTATACAGAGCTTCAAAATAAGGAGACCTTGTTATATTCCTATGTGTTTGTGTATGAATGTGTTCCCAGATAGTCTCTAATTTATGCTGGGAAATGTTTAAGGTATAAAACATCTGTGAATATCTAATAACTTTCTCTGTGTGTGTTCTTTTTATAGTCTAAAATTAGTCGCTTGCCAGCATACCTGACTATTGAGATGGTTAGATTTTTTTACAAAGAGAAAGAATCTGTGAATGCCAAAATTCTCAAGGTGAGTAAATTTTCTGCATATTGAAGTTTAATTCCTCTTTATGCTATTCTATTAGTTTTATTGTAGGTAGACAACTACCACTTGAAAACTTTTTTGCTTTTAAATTGCACTTAGAAATGTTAACAGTGCAGTTTCTTTGCTTAAGTACAGAGTGGCTTTGTTTGCAGTTGTGATGATGTGTGGCAAACTGTACTACCAAAATGTGGTTCAGAGGAGGATATTTAAGGAAAGCCAGGCTTTCAGTCACTGGGCAGTATAATAGAGCTGTCAAGAAATGTTTATGCTAACAAACGCTTCCTGTATTAGTTATTTTAATGGTTTGGCTTTCTGATTGACCAATGCAGAACCAGCTATAAACAGCTGAATGTTCCAGTTTTGCTTCCTGTTGACCTTGGCTGATAGGCCTCCTGCCCAGGGAGCATCATGATAGAGGATTCCTGTTCCTTACAAGAGAAATGAGATTGAAGGCACGTATTAGCTATTTTAGAACACTGTTTGGATAAAATAAGTTGACATTTTTGCAAGTGTACAGTTTGTGCTATGTGTGTTGTTTTGCCTTTAGGCCTGCATAGGTATTTCCATAATATAGAAGTATGAGATAATATAGAATCTAAGTATTTAGATTGAATGTTGTATGATGGTTGGTTTGTACTGAACGAGACATTCTGCTGCTAAAGTATTGTAGCCCTTTAGGGAAGTGCTGTCAGCAATATTTCAGTAGATCAAGTTGGCATAAATATGATGAGAGTTGTATTTCACTGGGCTTGGTGTTGTATTCCCATGTTAGAAGGTGCAGTACCAAGTTATGCTAATAATCTTTATGCTGTTTACTTCCTAGGATGTTAAATTTCCACTTATGTTGGATGTGTATGAGCTGTGTACGCCAGACCTTCAGGAAAAAATGGTTTCTTATCGATCAAAATTCAAAGATCTAGAAGACAAAAAAGTAAACCAACAGCCAAAGAATGTAAGTCTTCTGGCAATTTCACGAGTGTTTTGATTAAATAAGTCATAATATCTGAAACTCTGGTACCAGTAAATACTAGAGAAAATGTGACTTCCTTAAATACATCATTTTCTTCTTTAGCATTTAAACTCCTTGGTATTGAGCTTTAGGTCTTTTTTGTGTATATTCATGAAAATACAGGACCTGTTTTGGTTCAACTGCTTGATGAGAAATATTAAATGCAGTAGGCAAGTATGTTGCTTAAGTTTTTATTTCAAAATGTATTGAAATGTAGTGCTTCTGCTTACCAGGGCTATGCCTAAAGGATTCCTGGGGATGACACAGTGATTGCTCACTGGCAGGTCACTTTTTCAGTGGAGTATGAGCAGCTATTTCCTGCTCACCAGACTCTACATGTCTGACTGATGAAATTTAGCATATTAGTGACTGACAGACTGTGCTTTAAAATCTTGTTCACTGGTTTCACCTCCTACCCTGTCCACATAGTCTAAAACCAGCTTACTTTTCTTTAGTGGGGAAAAAAAAGCATACTAGCTAAAACTATAGTGTTCTAGCTATTTTTTTTCAAGTTTACTGCTGTATTCCTGGTCTAACTCCTGGCAGTTTCATGTAAACGTTTGAATAAAGCTTGCATCTCTCTTTACACAGTTAAGAACAAGGAAAGAGTGATATTTTAAAGCAAGATGTATCAGCACTTAAGAGTTTGTCTCTAGTATTTTCTTGTTACGACTTCTGCTGCTAGCAAATCTCTAACAAGGAATAAAATCTTCAACTACAGAGTTGGTTTTGTGCTCCAAAACTGTAAATCCGGTGGGTAAACCGACTAGGCAATATGGGCTAAAGTGGTTATACATTTGTTTTTAAAAAGGGTCTTATTTAGATTAGGCTTTTGGATGTCCAGCTAGAAATACAGTGATGGAGCTTGTTTCAGGTTGAACAAAGAATGTTTAGGCTTAGGAATGGAGAACTGGGATTTGAAGTGATTGTACCAAAGCTTTTGAAAAACTGTTCCACATTAATTCAGCTTATTCTGTTTATTAGTCTAGCAAAAGTGATGGTGCACAGAAAGAAGTTAAATATGAGCCATTTTCATTTCCTGATGGTGAGTACGGAGAAGTAAATTTGCTTTAAGGGAATTTTCTATTTACTCATGTTTAAGAGGACCTGATGGTAGGGATATTTTGAGAACTGTAGTTATTTTTAATGCCTTTGAAAATTNCCGGTCATTCTGTGATTCTGTGATTCTGTGAAATTTAAAGAATGGAGAGATTAGGCAAGTCAAAATGCTGATGAGTGGTAAAGACTTAATTGTCAACTGTCTGACACGCTGGTGATATGCAGGAGACATGCAGGTCAAAAGACGTTTGCAGTGAAAACACGATCTTCTGAAGTGCTGAGAAATGCAGATGTTTGGCATTAGCCATTTTTTTCCATTGAAAAACTGAACAGCGGATTGAACTTGCTGTGGAGAGGGTGATCTGCTGCACCTCAGTGTGTTCAGCAGTGTTGCTGCACAGCCTGGCCTCAACACACCTGTCCCTGCACTTCTGTGCTTCGCCCTGAATGCAGGCAGCAGCTGGCAGTCAAAGGAAGCAGTGACTGAACCTGTCCAGCAGGTTTACTGACTCAGTACATTATCGTTTTAATGCTTTAAGCTTACTGCATTTGCTTTATGTGCAGGATACATGTATTTATATCATGAAAACAGACCACAGTCCCTGTTTCCTAAGAAGCTGTTGAGGCTGAAAGCCACTGCTTTTAGTTCACAGTGATTTAGAACTGTGCTATAATGGGGGTTTTATGCAGCTATGGTGCTGCAGTCTGTGGACTGTGTGCTGTTAAAAATGCTAAAGCTATTCCTGTGAGACTCGTATAAACTTTCTTTTCCCCCTTCCTTCAGACATTGGTTCTAATAACTGCGGGTATTACGACCTGCAGGCAGTGCTGACACATCAAGGCAGATCAAGTTCCTCTGGGCATTATGTGTCTTGGGTTAAAAGGAAACAAGGTAAAAAATAATTACAGCAGCGTTAACCACCCTTCGCAACTTCTTTCATTGAAGGGGCTGGCTTTTGGGCATGCTTAGATTTTACATACCTGACTTACTCTTGTTTTCCTTGCAGATGAATGGATTAAATTTGATGATGACAAAGTCAGCATTGTTACACCTGAAGATATTTTGAGGTTATCTGGGGGTGGAGACTGGCATATAGCTTACGTTCTACTCTACGGGCCTCGCAGAATTGAAGTGATTGAAGATGAAGCTGAACAATAGTCTTCAGTTCTAGTTGTTCTGCCTAGGTGTGAAATAAATGTTGATTACTGATCACTTCTTTTAAACCCCAGAGCTCTAGCAAATGGATAAATAATTTGTTCAAACCTTTTCATGTGAAGAGGGATATTGTTTCCAAACTGATCCATGTACCAGTTTAGCCACTGCTGGACTGGGCTGCCCACCACAGCTGGTGGTGACAATTCTTAAAATAGCTTTAATCTCTTGCAGAAGGTAATTTTTTTTAAAATGACCCTCTTGCCCCTTCCCTTCCCCTTTCTTCTCTAATGTCATCAAGTATTTATTACACACCTACTCTCACATTTGTTACTCTTTTGCATGGTTTATATTACAGTTCAGTAGCTGCCCATCCTTTGCCTTACCTGGCGGTTCTGTTAGGGAGGTAGAGAAAATGTTGCCTTGTTGCGTAACTCAGTGCTGCTGCCCATAGCCCAACACCTGTGGCTGCAATCAAGTCTTTGTCCAGCCTGACCTGCTGATTCAGTCTGTTCTGTCGCTGGCATCTCATGACTTCAAAATAAATTGTGATCAACGTGTCTCCATTAAAAAAAGTTCATCTCGTGGTAGTGTAGCCACTATGTGTTTGTTTTCACTTCAGGGGCCTCTACCAATAAATGTCCTAGAACAGCCAGGTAATAAAGCCACATATTCTTTAGATGTGGGACACAGGCCTAGGTTGCTCAAGGGAAGCTGTGGCTGCCCCATCCCTGGAAGTGGCCAAGGCCAGATTGAATGGGACCTTGGGCAGCCTGGCTGGGTGGGAGGTGTCCTTGCCTGTGGCAGGGGGGCTGGGACTGGATGATCTTTAACATCGCTTCCACTCCAAACCCTTCTGTGATTTGTTTCCTGTTGCTCTTTACTAAGTAGTTAACTCTGGTGTGGTGGCTGCCAAACTGGGCTTTGCTTACCTGCAGGAACACAGCAGCCAGAGGGCAGGGTGTGCTGCATGAGGCATTTTGGTGTTGATGACAACCAGAAAAGCCCTGTGCCCTCACCAGAACTCAGCCTCACTAGAGGAGCTGGTTGAGGTTCATGCTTGAAGCATCAAGAACAGAACACTGGACATGGCTTCTTTCAGCCACCTTCCCTAGGGCTGTCCTCACCCCCAGCTTCCAGGTGGCATGAAGGTGCCTGAGACCTGTTGGTCATCCCAGCAGCCCTGAGCATGCAATGGGCTCCGCTCCCTTGATCAAATGAACATCTTGGGCTTTCTCAGCATGGGGCTGTCAGGAAGGCTGTGTCCAAGAGCTCCTGGTTGCCCCGACACCACCTTAGCTCACAAGGGGCTCGAGTCCCTTCATAATTGAAATAATTACATTTCATACCTTACACCAAACTGCACTTGCAGCAGGAGCGAAGGCTTTAGTTGTGCAGTTTCTAACTGAAGCACCCCCAGGAACCAACTTCCTAACACAGTTAAGTCCAAAGGGAGCAGAGCAGGCACAGAGCACTCACTGATAGCTCCAAGCTGGTTGCTGACAGCCCTGGAAATGCACAGGGAGGATTTAATAACTGGAGCAACAGGCTGTGGAAATAAGTCCTCTGAGGGGTAGGTAGTTTTTTTGCTCAGCAATTAATGTCACTGGATGACATTCTGCAAGAATAGCCACAAAACAAGCTCTGTCCCCAGCTACATGGAACAGGCAGACGTATCAGCCTTAAAAGTGAAACTGGGACAAAATTAATTACCTCATTTGTCATGACTCAGGGTTGTTCCTACATGGCCAGATGCAAGCAGCAACTGAAGTTAATGATTACCCATAAAACCAAGCACAGAACACCCCTGATGAGTGACTGTCGAGGTCCCAGAGACAGTTCTTGACTGACCACAGCATCCACCCAAGGACTCTCTGCTGCTGCAGCTTCCAAGCAGCTTCTCTGCTGACAATGGTCACAATGACGTGGACCTCCACTACGACTCTTATCGTCTGTTTGCAAACCTGCTTGCAAACAGGAACCTTTTGGTGCCAAACCCTCCTCCTGCCACCTGCCCAGTGAACTGCCTTGACTCTCCACTTTTCCTTCCCTTCCAAGATGAAGCTTTGTGTTTCTGGATCGAGATGACTAAAGCTTTTCTCAGAAAATCTGCACAACTGAACAATATTATTAAAAAGTTTACTGTTTATTGAACATAAAATACCTATAAAAAATCTACTGCCTAGCAATAACAACAACAGCAAACCAGTCATAATCAACAGCCACCACCCCTGAACTGTGCCTGATGCAAGTTAGCTGCTGCCTTCGGTGTCGGCACTGAGGCTTTCTGCGATGTCATTCAACCCAGCTTTGTTCAGCGCAGCAATCAGGCTGTCGGGGGTTGCATGTGCACCCTCCTGATCCTGCCAGGCAACCAGCAGCTGCTTCGCTCTCATCTTCATGTCCTCACTGTCTGACTCAATCTGCCTTATATCAGAATCCTTCATTTCCAAGTAGGGGGCCAAGATCTTCCACTGCTCCCCAAGCCTGTGAGCAAATGACTCGATTTGTTCACCTGTCATGGGTTTGTCCCGTTGGGCCTCTGGACCTGAGAAAATTAAAGGAAGAATTAACAGTGAGATACAGGAAACGTCTCCGCCTACTGCAAATGAATCTTCCCTGATCTGCCCCATTCCAAACCTCCTAATTATTTACTAACAGACCTATGCTGTTCCTTTAGTTGTTAAAATCTATTCAAGAGCTCTGAGAACAGAAAGATTTTTAAGCAATGCATTACCTGCTTTTTTTCCAACAACCCTTGTTGCCCACAATAAAGAAAAAAAAATCTTATTTTTTATGTTATCTCCTGTTTAACTGAGAAAATTGCCAAAGCCTCAAGAACTGCCTCCTCCAAACAAATCCAAGGATTTGGGCATATTTTCAATATGCACGTCAATATAATATTAAAATACTTTGTAATCTTTAACATTCAGTTGTCTTTTTGACTTAATTTAGTCACTTTACTCAGAGTTAACTCAGGCAAAATACACTTTGCTTCCCTTTTACTGAGTGAGTGAAGCCTCCCATTCCTGTTGCCAGGAGGCTTGGGAGTAGGACAGGAACTTTAACACATAGTCAGCGCTTTAAGGAATTTTTTTGTCCTTCCAGCATCAAGACAAACATGGAATGCTGTGCTCTGCTGAGAAGGCCAGTGCTGCAGGGATTACACAGGTGGCTTTGCACACATAGCTTATCATAGTCTACAATCCATAGCTGACCGTTTGTGTTTAGTTTGCTCTTTTTAAAGAAAAAGCCCTGATGACTGAATTACACACAGAAATTAACAGCATTCTTAATTTTTAATAACTATCTCGCCCTCATGCCGCCTGACGAGCCAGGTGGCAGGGAGCAGAAAAGACTAAGAACATGCAGATCTTACTTTCATTGTTTTCCTTTAATAAAGCATCGTTATCTTCCTCATCTTCATCTTCGCCTGTTTTTATTTCTTCAGAAGGAGGCTAGAATGAGAGAACTAGACATTACTGAATTAATTTTGTTATTAAAGAGAAATTCTACAACTCTGTGATTGTCTCTGGAATATGAGTTAGAATGGGAAACCTAACATGATCCCACATGAGAAATAAAATTCCCCTGATCTCTTGTATCCAAAACACCAGTAAGGAGTGTTCTAATAAAACACACTATTAACTAAAAGAATGAATGAATCCTGCCTTCACAGGACTGTCTCCTTTTCACAGCAAGTACAACTAAGCATTACATACCTTGCTCTATTACTTACTTAAAAAAACCCAAATAGCTTTCTATGAGATCACTGCTGATGAACGTTTTTTTGCATTCTTTACTAATTTTATTCCTCACTTGGGAATTCTTCAAGGTTACCTGTCCTTTCAAACTTCTTCAATATGGCAAACAAATATGCGAACAACAAACTCTTCACTCTCTGAATTAGCTATGGATCACCTGAGACCAACAAAAGGCTTCTTTTCCCATGTTTCAATCACAGGCCTTATCTACGTATTTCTTTCTTGCCATAACATTTGGTACATGACACCAATACCATCAAGAACACTGCATAAAACAATATCTTAAGATATAAAACAGCCTTCCCCCCAGTATTCTTCTAAAATGGCTATTAGTATCCAGTTAACTCTGATGGCTGAACAAATAAAGCAGCTAGATATCACAAATCCAACCTTTACACCTCAGTAGTTTCACACTGCAGGCAAGGAAGGTCTCAAATATGGAAGCATGGGTTCAAATCCAGAAGAAATTATTGGGCTGTGTGCTAACTCAAAGGTTTAGAAAACACTCCCTTCCCCAGCTGTTAGTCTATCTTATCATTGTGTATAAAGTGACATGGAAGACCCCTGTCTTGTTTCAAACTGGTACCGTTAGACATGCAAAGTGTTAATGCCTTCGATTTACAGTTCCACAAGGTCTTTTTTAATTTACGTATTTTAAATATCAGGGGGCTGACAGAAGAGCTCCAGTAAGTCTTGCTATAAAGCTCTGGTAATGCTTGGCACAGCATCTTCAGCTGCACACCCTGACCCTTCTACTGCCCTCCCAGCAGCCACAGCTACCGATACTCATGAGTCCGAACACCAGCTTACACCTTCAATACGTGACTTGCACTACATCACAGATCCCAGGACACTGTGTACAAATACATTCCTTTCTACCAACGCAGCAGGGAAACTCAGGATTACCACAGCTGTTTGTTCACAGCATATAAGGCAGAGTCCAACAGTTCCTCAGTTAGTCTGTGCTATTCATAGTTTATTGTTACTGTGATCTCCACTGATCAGACCAATTTTACCTGCAATTTTTATTTTACCTTTCATTCCGTGGTCTTTTTTCCCCAGTTCCCTCCCCGTATACCGAATGGATTGCAGGAACACAAGCAGGATGTCAAATGAATTCAGCATTTATTATTATAGGATATTACTTACAGGCAGTTCCTTGGCTAATTTGATTACCATGTTTTCTAGATATTCAGGCAAGCTCTTGAATTGCTGGTTTGTTGGCTGGAAGAAGTGGGGACTTCTGCGTGCAAGAAGTCTCAATGCTCTCCAGCCATAGTTAGAATTGTTCACAGCCCTGTAATAAAACACACGGCTGGACTGTAAGCCTGGCATCTACAAAAACACAGAAAAAAGATCTGAGGCATTTACTAATTATTATAATTCTGTCCGAACATCTACATTTTTTTGACATTACTGGTGTCCACCACAGATATTGGTTAACACAGAGAACAGTCTGTTTCCTTTAGCATTCCTAACATACAAGTAAAACTAAAAGATTAACATACTTATACTTATTTTCAACCATGTTTTCAGGGTCTGCTTGTTCAATAGCTTCTTCAAAAAACTCTTCCAACGTTGGCATATACTCCCTAAAAAAAAAATAAAACAAGGAGCTTAATACTCCTCACAATGCACTCTCAAACAGCTGCTTTTCTGTTCCTTCAAACACATCAAGCTTATCCACTGAATAAAAAACCCCAAATGCCTCAAATTTAACAACTGCAAAGAAGCAAAGAACCTGTTTGACATACGTTGCTATAAAACTATTCACTGCATAACCGCTGAAGCATACCAGTAGCTGCTAGCACTGCCTATTAGATGTATTTAGCCCTTCTGCCACACCAAAAGGTGACATGAAGATGTGTCAACAGCTTTCAGTGCAAAAAGACTATGGGACCTAAGGTGAATTCTGGCAGTAAGGAACCAAAACTTCCATAAACACTGGCCGTGTTACAAAAACACTGCCACTCACACAGCTCACAAGTACTCAGGAGTCTAAAATGGTTGCTAGTTTTGTGCAATTTGACAGGACAGGGTAAGTAGAACATGGCCTGTTTACTCCCCGACTTTCATTTCAGTTTCATCAGCTACCAGGGAAACCTAGACTACCATTACTCCCCAGTTTCAATTATTCACAATCATTAATTTAGAGGAGGGAAAATACTAGTTGCACTTAATGATCCAATCTTAGTGGCTCTCCGGCTTGCTCAAACATGTTCATTCCATCCCCCTGTACCTTCTGCTGAAGGAACTTCAGTCAAAGTACACAACAGAGGTCCAAAGTCTACAGGAATCAGGAGAAACTGATCCACTTGAAACAGACTGAACAGCACCAGAAATCTTGGGCTCAAAGAGATGGGATCAGTGGCACAATGTCCCACTGGAGGCCTGTCACTAGGCATATGCGGGGGCTCAATACTGAGGCCAGTACTATTCAACACCTTTGTTACGGACCTCCTGATGGCAGGACAGAGTGCAGCCTCAGCAAGTTTGCAGACCAGAAGGTTGTGCTACCACACAGTGAGACCTCAACAGATGGAAGGAATTGGCTGGCAAGAACCTTATTAAGTTCAGGAAAAGGAAATGCTAAGTCTGGCCCCCAGGGAGCAACAACCCCAGGCACCAGTAAAGGCTGGGGACCAAGTGGCTGGAGAACAGCTTTGCAGAAATGATTTTGGTGGACAGCACCACGACCATGAGCCAGCAATGCACCCTTCTGGCAAAGGAGATTGGCAGCATCCTAGGCTGCATTAGGAAGAGGGTTGCCAATGGGTCAAGGGACCTCATCCTTCCTTTCTTCTATTCAGCACCAGCGAGGTGCAGCTGGAGTGCTGGGTCAATTCTGGGCTCCCCAGCACAAAAGACAGGGGTCCATGCAAAAGGCTGTGCAGGGTCAGGAACATCTGACATCTCAGGAGAGGCTGAGGGAGCTAGAATTGTCTACCCTGGAGAAGAGAAGGCTTGGGGACAATAAATCCTTGATAGGGGCAGTAAGGAAGGAAAAGTCAGACTCGACCCTACTCAGTGAAAAGCACTATCAGCAGCTGGCACAAACTGATATACAGGAATTTCCAACTAAGCATCAGAAAAAACACCCCAAACTTTCCTGGGAGAGTGGTCAAACACTGGGACAGGTGGCCCAGGAAGGCTGTGAGGCTTCTGCTCTTGGAGAGACGTTCAAAACCCAACTACAGAAGATCTCGGGCAACTTGCTCTGGCTAACTCTGCCCTGTGTGAGCAAAGGGATGGATGAAGGACCCATGTGGAGAGGTCCCTTCCAACCTCAGCTCTTCATGATTTAAAAGACAATATCTGTGGTTCATAAAGGACATATTAAAAAAGCTGAATGATGTTTCTGTTCTTAGAACAGCTAGCGGTTGCTCCTCAGATATTCAAACCAGTACATAAGGAACCATGACCTAAAAAACCAACAGAAATAACATTCACACTGACCAGGACAAGAGTGCTGCTTTGAGGACTACAAGCAAGAAATACAGATTATCGAAGAGCTGTAAGACAAGATAACCAGTGGTGCAAAGCAAGCTCATTGATCTGCAGTTTTCCTTCCTAAAGCATGACGACAGACACATCTGGTTCTACGAGGGAACCCAGTTATCAGTCGGGGTGAGGAGAAATTGCAGTGGTCTATAAACTCACTTTTGTTTTGAAAAACCTTTTGGCCAGGAAAGAAGCGCTCTACGCATGTTCACATGTAGAAACATCACCAATTACTGGGACCAAGGCCAGCATCTGGAGTACCCATTTGATTCAAATCCTGCTATATTTGGCATTATGCAAAAATGTAAAAGCCAGATTTTATCCCAAGAACAGGTACCTAAGAAGATGACAGGTAAAGAAGTACTACCCCATTTGAATAGAGACATAAGGATCCAATGCGAAAAGCTAGGTCAAAGTCTACAACAAAACTTGCAGATGAATCCAGATGCCCCAGGATCTTTTCTTCCCCCTTTACCCTGTCAGGCATTTTCTTGGTTTAGTTCCTTGTTTGTTTGGGTTTTTTTAATTTAACAAAATTGCAGCACAATACAATCATGCACAGGGCATCAAAAGCTTTGGTTCTGAACACAGCTCCACCTTTAATCCTTGGCCTAGTTCAGGCAAGTATCCTGTTAGAGGCCTTCTGGCACATACCAGACTCCCAAGAAACGAAGGCACTTCCTCTGCAGAGCCCTCAACCTCTGGAAAAGCAATGCCATCACTCGGGACATCTGCACAGCTAGCACCTCTCCCCTGGCATCCACCATTCACAGACACTATTAGCAAAGTTCTCCTTGGGAACTGTCTCATCTCTTCTCCAGATTTTCATACTAGGTACCATCTTTGCACAGAAAATGAATATGCTCTCTAACAAATAAGAGAGCCATGCAGCAAAGCATATTGTCAGTATTGCCTACAATTGTGCAAGCAGAAGCAGAGGGACAACCAATAATGCATTTTTCTACATCTACACCACTAGCAGATCCAGTACACGCTGAAACAATGCCAGCAAGCCAATTCCCTCTTATCTGGTATAGTTCAAAGCACATGTCTCCTTGAAAATAATAGCCAAATAACGTGCTAACTTCATTAGAGCCCGACTTGGCAATCTTCCTTTATTATATAAAGGTACTTAATTATACAATCATGCTCTACAAAATGGGAATTTCCATCTGTTTTTTCACTTAGATTTTACTTTACTAAGCAATGGAAGTTACTGACAATATAAACACCAGCATAGAAAACCATAAGAGACTTTAAGGCAAAGATTCATACAACCAGCCTTTCAAAACACACAGTGAAACAGCAAACCTTGCAAGATCATCTTATATACTTATGCCAATCTTGTAATAGTTGTTATTTTGTGTGCAGTTAGAGCACTGAAAGAGTCAGTTAGATACCATCTTTTACTTACCTACTCTCAGATTTACAAGCTTCCATGTTATCGGGACATAAATTCCAAAGGCGGGTGAGTTCCTCACTGAAGAGAGACATAAAAACATATTGAACTCCACATTCGTCATTCTATCATTCCATGCTCCTTCACCTAAGACAGGCACAGAAAACAACACTACCAAAATTCTTACCCCAGAGCCTTTATAATAAAGCACGTACAAGCTTCGTGATACATATATATTAGGAATTACCAGAAGTGAAAGAAGTCTGACATGGCAAATTAAGAAAATTGTTAAATTTTTATGTTACTCTCTTGCTTATCTATGTTCACAAAGAGGAAAAAACTCTTTCCAAACTAGCTAAGGGCAGGCCATTTTCTTTTGATAAATGAAATAATTTATCACTTTCTTTTTCAGGAGGGATATTTTACTAAATACTCAGTACAAGGTTTTGAAGCTCAAGACAAGGTCAAAATTTCCACATCTAGGTGTGGTGAACTGTTACAATGAAAAGATAAGCCTTTCTCCTAAAAAACAAAGCAGAAAAAAGATGGAACTTAGTGTCATGCAGACTATGGCACTTCTGTTGGAGAGAACGTATTAAGAATAATTCTTTGCCCCAAGTATAAAATACCAGTGGGTGTTATTTAAAAACCCTTGGCATAGATAGATGTATATGTAGATGTAAGAAGTATAAAAACTGACCCCAGAAGTACAAACAACTGTTTTTCAGCCTGTAACTTAGAGAATATTTAAAAGGGACCTACAAGAGATGACTACAAGGAAAGGAAGTCTACTGTAAATTTTAAAAGGCTGTTCTTTCCTGGCAGTTCCAAAGTGAGGAAGTTTGAAAATTACTGGCTAGGGGGGGAAAAAAAGGCCATGGTAATAAGTTCCCGCAGAAACCCCACAACTAACTAAACTAACCAAACCCCGGAAACCCCATCATGAAAATATTCCAACATACTTCCCCATCAGGATTTTTTTGTTTGGTCCTTTTCCTAAGAAGTCTTCTGGAGCTGGTCTCTTTCTTACAGGCTTCATTGGCTTTGAATCAGGTGGCCTAAAGAAAAAAAAGCACTCTTTAGTATCAAATCAGTAATATTTAGAGAACAAAATCAATGCATTTCACTTTAGCTGGTGCCAAGTTAAATCATAATGAAAGTATTCAGAAGTACTGTGATTCTAGGAGTGGAAGAAGGGAGGAGGGGAAGAGGAGAGAGAAAGAGTAAGGAAAGGGATTTGCCAGACACCAAAAGTTAGTTCATTCACAAATTTAAAAGGTTTATCTGAGTCCCAATACAGGAAAAGCAGCAAAACACATTTATGCCAGCAGCACATACTACGCATGATCTATATGATTGCAAGTGTTTTCTCCCCAGATGCACCCGATTCCATGGGATCTGAGAACAGGGATCCTGAACCACTTAAGTGAAGACCTACCCAAGCTGAAACTCTGGCTGAGATCTAAAGGAGACAGAACATTTATAAAGTCACATTTCATAATTTTACTTCTCTCTTATAATTTCTCTCTTCTCACAGCTCCCCTCCCTGTTTTGCAAACAGCTGAAATCGCAAAGAGGAGGCTCTACCTGCTCTCTCTCCATAAAAGAGCTGTCTTTGGGAAGAGATAACAACCCATCTGCTCCTTACTACAAGAGGATACAGTCATGTCTAGAATGAAGAAGGATGGAAAAGGAATGTTTGATCACCACCTCACGACAGTCAAGTAGACACAGGGAGTCAAAGTTCAAGTTTGGTCACTAGTCAATAATGAATTACACAGAAAATCTTTCAATGGTGACAACCACCTAATCATAATGTCCTTTCAGGTAAGTGGTGACCACCAAGTGGCAGACTTAACAAGTAAGGTGCGTCAGAGGGGAACTACTACACAAAACTCCAGGTATGCTGTTCCATCAAAGCCATAACACTAAGTGCTTCATTACAGGCAACCCAAAGCAGTTTATGGGAGAGTCAGGTACTTCCTCAGTCTAGAGTCTGCTGATGGCAGGAGAAGAGACAACTTGCTTCAGTCAACATATTCTTGGTATTAAGAGAACAAAACGTTGCCTTGTGACAGTGAGGAATGCTCTCCTGAGATTCCACACATGCTAACCACTGCTCCACAATAATAGCATAATAAAACCCTAAGACTCCTGGACAGAAACGTAGGAGCCTTCTCCACACAAAGAAGGGACATTCAACCATGCAAAACTTGAAGCTGCACAAATCGCTGATGTTCATATAGCCCATGGGTACATATTCTGAAGTTGAAGCACCATTTCAAATAAGCAACAGCAAGCTTCTACTTCATAACAACATTACCTTTCTTTCACAAAGCTTGGGCAACCCTCATTTTTCCAAGAGTTCCAGTTTTCTTCTGTATTTAGTATATGCTACAAAAATATAATATTGCACACTATTAGAATCAAACACCTTTAAAGCAGACCCTAAAATTCTTAATTGAGCAATTACAATTAAGGAGAAAACTATTACTCTCTATTTCAGCCACTATTTTGAAAGTCATCAAAGGCACCAAAAAGTACTTACCTCTACCATTTTCGAGAATCTTTCCCCATCTGGAGGATTTTCTGAAAGAAGCTATGATTGGGAAGGAGAAAAAAGTGTTGGTTTTTTTTCATTATATTTGTGGCAAAAGATGTAGGAAAAAAAAAGCCCTAAAGAAAACATTAGTTACTGCTTCAAAGGCAGTAAATACAATATTGCATAACAAATATTTTTCCATGTAATTTTTATAGAAGTATTTACAGTACCAACCTGGTAAACCGCTTTTGTAGTATCTTCAATCCAAAGAGACTGTTCATCTGTTAGAACATAGTTTGAACTGGAATTGAGAAAAAAACAAACCAAAGAAGAATCCTTATATCAGCTCACTTTCATTTTTAAAAATGTGAAGTTTACTACACATGACAATAGCACTGAGGACACATCATTTATACTACATACTCTGAGAGGATCTTAAGAAAGCACTTTGTGGTCTGGTCCCATTCAAACGACTTGTTGCTTAGTAGTTTGTGGAGTTAATTAGATGTGATCATGGAAAAAACTTTCAGGTTTAGCTTCATCGAAAAGGAAGTCTATTTGTGTGATCTGAGATCAGACCTTGATGTTGGACCCAAAGCACAGCAAGTGTGCACAATAAAATGATTTCCTTCAAGAAAACCCTCTCCTGACCCCAGCTATATCACTACAGACCACAGATTGTAGGCTATTAAATACAGCATAACCCAAAGGCATTAAACAAATTTGCTTTGTTCATCTAGAATTATAATGCAATCAGTAATAAGAGAAAAAGAAAATAGAAATAGATATAATATGGCTCACTTAGTTCTGAAGAAGAGAGCAGAACTTTTTAAAAACACTTTAAAATCAGACAAGGATCTAATTTTTGTTTTCACTGGTTCAAGAAGAGTCCATTTGAAGCATAAGCATTAGCATTCCATTTTCAGAGTTCAAAAGCAATATAACACAAACCATCTTTTTATGAAGGAGTAGGTACCTTAAATAGCAAGTATAAACAAGACTACAGCTATGCCAATAGTATGAGAAAGACTTTAAGAACTGACTTCTGTTACTGAAGAGGATAAAAAAGTTCATCTTTAAGGGAACACTTAGTATTATTTTGCAATAATGGCACCAGGTGTTCTATGACATCTTTTTTATGCCATGCTATCCTTGATGACTGATAAATGGAGTGCTTTTAATGAATACTTTAGTGAATTGGCATTGAAATGACTGCCTATCACCTCTACAGAGTTGAGCAGCAATCCAGAAGACACGAATTCTATTCCTTCTCGACCACCACACTGCCTTAGTAAATACTCTATAGCATGAGGGCAAAGATCCTAATCTAGCTTGCAAAGTTCTTCAGATTTCTTTATAAAAAGCAGTGTAAAAGTGGTGAAAGAGGGCTGCTTTCCATGTTGATCGTTACGCACACATGTGGTCAAACAGCCCAGGAAATGAACCAAGAGGGGTTTTTTTCAGGACATCATTAGAGTACAGAGCAGGAAAATATGGTTCTGTTCCATCCCATTTATTTATAAAAGCAATAATCGCCATTATTGTTTCTGGCTGTTTTAGACTGAACGCTGTAGCACACCAGGAAAAAAAACCTAATTGGCACCCATGCATTCAAAATGATGCCACATCATTTCGTGGCAGCTCGTGTTGGTCTGACAATGTGCGGCTGCCAAAGAGAGACTCCTTCCCTCTCACGGCTGGTACTCTAAGCAAGCTCTAATGGCATCTGCTTTTCTGACACCACACTCAGCTCATAAATGTGGCAGAAAACCAACTCTGCAGAGAGGCGCAGATTGGAGGTTTTGCTGGTTTAGTAAACACAGATTTAAGTAAGTTTAATTAACGCTAGAGCCACTTTAAGGATGAGCAGAGAATCATGCAGAGAGAAGCAGAGAAAGGTAAGAATGAGACTCCCCCTTTACTGCTGTAAAATTACTTCAGCCACACCTTGTATTTACCAATCCAGGGCTCTGCAAGTTTCAAAGGAATCTTAGAATGAGTAGATATGAGCTCTTTCAAAATATTTTTGGTTTGCCTCCAAGCTCTTAGCTCCCCCATCCCCAAACCATTACCACATTACCTTTTAAATTTGACCTGTCCCTTCAGATACTGAAACAGTATTAGGTACTGCAGCAAGATGTGACGGCGAAAATTGCTGTCACTCAGCTGTAAATCCATCAGCTAAAACCAAACAAAAAACCCCAAATAAGGAACAACAAAAGGAATTACACATATTTTAAAGACACTGAACAGTAAAAAGATCCAACAAATGTTTTCAGATAAGCTCCCCAGGCTGTTCTCACAAGATGATGGCAAGTCATTACAGAACCTCTACTCAGTATCACCTGTACTTTCAGGGTATCATTTTGTAAGGCACTAAGACTGGCAAATTATCACCTAGCACACCTTAGGAAGAAGCATCAAAATCTCTAATGAAATCAATTTACTAAAAGCACAAAGAACTGCTTGTAGAAGTGTCCCTAGGTATTAGTTAAACTAGTTTTATAAAGCTGGATTTAACAACATTGACTTTAAAGTAAACAAGAATTATGAAAAATAAATATTCCAATATTTCAGTAACTGAAGAACAGTTGGCCCTCTTTTCCTATGAGCTACGGGCTACAATGTAAGGGTTCAGCTACCACAGAAGTGTTCACTCTCATCAACACTTACATAGTGACAACACTCTTGGTTTCTACCCTATAGGCTGCACAGCTCAATAAGTTATACAAAGGGAACATCTTAAGATTCTTGCAAGAAAAAAGCCTTTGACTAGTGGGTGTTAGTTAAGCAACTGGTTCTATATCTCTGATACTATGTTATTTTAAAAATGTCAATACACAGGTCAAAGGCTTATGAGGAATTTACCTACTCTCCCATCCCAGAAAGAGAAAACTCACCCTGCATCAAGACTTGTGTTCTGTCATCTACTAATACATGCATTTAAAAGTTACTGTTACATATTATTCCAAGGTGAAGACAACAATTTTAGGATTAAATTCAACCTAACACCATATTTCTGACTTAATAATAAATAGAATTTAAAAGATCCTAAGATCTTTTTCAAAGCAATTTTAAACAAGACTATGATGATGCAGGAAGCACACCTAGCATATCACCACCCAAGCTTTGAAAATCTAATTCTAAAAGCACTAAGAAAAAGCAACCGATATTTAAATATTTACTCTTGACCTCCCTTTCTAAACTTAACAAAACAAATCAAATGCAATAAATAAATGTTAGCTTTACTGCAGACTCTTATTCAGACACAGAAATCCCTGATTCATCAAGCAACAGAGGAAATCCACAAAGAATAAAATAAAAAAATAATAGAATAAAACTACGTAAATAAAATGATCAAACAATGTAATGGGACACCCAGAGAAGCTGTGGAGCCCATCTTTGGAGACAAACAAAATCCAACGGGACACAGCACTTATCAACTTGCTCTGGCTGAGAACTTTGAGCAGGGAGATTGCACTACACAGGCTCCTTCCAATCTCAACTAGTTTGTGATTCTGAGAGGAAGAAAAAAAAATCACATACCTTTTCACTAGTTAGGAATTTTGCAAAATATACATGTTCTCCTCCTGTTTTCAGTTCTTCAAGCTTTTTTCGGGAAGCCTGAGTATCATCTAATTTGTAACTTTTGAAAACAGCCAAAACTTCTTCTGAGTACTGTAGAGAGTTATTTACCACATAAAAGTAATATAAACACTTAGTCGTTAATTACAGAACAGCGCTAGATAAATCACTTGTAAACCTGCTATCAGCCAGTTAAAACAAGACCTATTTGTCACCAACATGTGGGAGCTCTCTAAACAACACAAAAGACAGTAAAACTGCCATTTATCATTTGAGAACATCTAATCACCTAGAGCATTTAGAATATGCTAAGAAAATCAATGGGTTGTGAACAATGCACAATTGTTTTGTTGTTTAGATGTTATGAAGAAAAAAGTGATAATAGTGCTATATTCAAACTTAATTTATTGTTCAACATATACAAAGGAAGGCACATAAGTGAGAGTTAAATTTGCAGTGCTGCTCTTGTAAACAATTCAGAGCCTTAAAGCTGCAATGAAGAAAAACTCAAAAATTTCATCTGAAAGGCTTAACTCTGGCCTCATTCACTTTCTCTGAAGCACACAAGGGTTTTCCTGCAGGTTTTTCTTGTTTTTTTTGGAAGTTAACGTAGATCAAATCAACTAGATTTGTATTACAATGTCAGAGCAAATATTACCTCTTTTTACCAGAACACACAGAATGAAGATTATAAAAAACCCCAAACAAGCCACACTTCCTGCTATTAAATAAACACTGAATGGCAAATTGTAAAGAAACAGCTTAGCAATAATCACCAACTTTCACACTAAGCAGAACCGAAGTGGACATTCAAGTAATGGCTTCTATAAAGAGATTTGTTTCTTTAGAAATCTATCATCCTTAGGGTCCCACTCAGATCACTGTGACTACTCAGAAGTGAGGTCTAGGACTAGGTGAAACAATCTTTCTTGTTGGGAAAAAAAACCACCCAAACCCAGAAGTTCTGCTTTTTGCAGCTGATGAATCATAAAAATACTTCTGACTTTTTTCAACATACGAAGTCTTTCTGCTAGTGACTCATACAAGTTTTATTAGGGGATTTACTGTACACCTTAATATTCTGTTTACTGTCAAAGTTCCACTTCAGAAAACAGCAAAATGCATTTCTTCATGCACTCTTATTTTCAAGTGGCATTAGCTGTTCAACAGTTTTATTTGTATGCAGTCACTCTTCTACTCATATAAACGGTTATTTTTACGTAGGCTGAATGGTTGAAAGCACAAACTGAGATTACCTTAAGAAAAGTTTTCCATGAGACCTTCTCATAGCACTGCACAGGATTTCTAAAATAATCTTGAAGTGACCAGAATTTTCTATACAGGTTATAATCTATTGGAATGGAACTGGGGAAAAAAAAAATATTGAAAGGGTTAAGAAAATCCACATTGAAAGCAATCAAAGTCTACTCAGGAATGTGCAATCACAGAAACTAATTTTATAAGTGAATTAAGTCAATAGTGAGCCCTTCCAGAGAAATCTGTAATTCAGAATTTATCTGTAATAGAGTCTGCTGTCCAGTCTACTGTTGCTTTCCCACCAGAAAAGCAAGAATAGTGTTAAAACTCTTAAGTCTCCTTTTTCTTATTAACTTGAAAATTAAGAGAAACACAGCTTTTTCTCCTAAAAGCATACAAAGCATGTAATCAGAACCCCTGAATACATCTTGCCAGAACAAATTTTGTCAAGATTATTAGGTAAATTGTGAAAAACAGTAAGAGTAGTTCTTAGCCAGAGTGTGCGAGTTCTTCAAATCATCCGCAGGTTTCTTTCCTCCTCCAGGCATCTCCACTTAGACTAAGACACTGCCAGGTCATAACTAATCTCGAGAGGACAGGAGGTAAATAGAATTCCAAGTACACTTAAAGGTATTCCCCAAATAGCTCTTCCCTTTCATTTTATAAAATTTTGTTTCAACTTCTAGAATTGCTATAAGCTCACCAGCTTGTTGGTGCTTCATCATCTCCCATTTCACCTTCTTCTACATCCATTCCTTCCTCTCTCTCCTCAGTGTGCTAATAGGAAAAAATAATTAAAACCAAATGCCACTATGATTTACAGTCTTCATTGCATTCTTTATTTTAAACATTCAATTACACTTTAGATCAGAAGGCTGAAGTTAGTAATTCAAAAGATCTCAAAAGAGAGCAGAAGGCTCTGAGGAGACCTTATAGCAACCTTCCAGTACCTGAAACCGGCCTGAAAGCTGGGGATGGACTGTGACTGGGGGCAAAAGCTATAAACTGGAGAGGAAGAAGATTTAGACTACACATAAGGATGAATTTCTTCACCATGAGGGTGGTGAGGCACTGGCACAGGTTACTCAGATAAGCTGTGGCTGCCCCATCCCTGGAGGTGTTCCAGGCCAGGCTGGATGGGGCCTTAGGCAGTTTGATATAGTCGGGGGTGCCCCTGCCAATGGCAGGGGGGGTGGAACTAGATGATATTTAATGTCCCTTCCAACCCAAACTATTCTATGACTCTGATTCCAGTAAAATGTGCAACAAATTCCTGTCTACAGTTTGCAATGGTAGCCTTAATTCTCTTGAAAAAAAAGTCAAAGGGACAGGTCTACCCTCCATACACTGTGGGGAAAACTTAGTGAAATAACAGTGCTAATTCCTCACAATCAAATGGATTTTCTTCCCCTCAAAGTTTAATGTACGAGGTAACATGCCTATTTCCTGAATTAGCAGCTTGATCTGGAAGAGGGATAACTGAACTACAAACATACAGTTCTGAACACAGTGCACAGCAGTGCATTTCTGCATAGTCTTGCATGTTTCTTGCAGAATGAGTGAAGAAAAACAGGAATTTTCACCTTCTGTCCTAAAGTGCTCTCATGTTCGTTGGTGTTGAACACAGTGACATTTTCCAGGTTAAACTGACTCTGCAAGTTAAGTCCTGTGAAAAACAAAGGGTCGGTCTTAGAAGCTGTGAAGTTCCCAAGCCTGTTCAGAGTTGTTTATGAAATGTTGATATTAAGTTCTCAGTAACAGCATTCAAAACTTGTTTGAAGCCACAGCAAATGGAAGTCACTTACAATATCAAGGAATAAGAACTGTGACACAAGTACAAAGTGATTTTCTACAACTGAATTTGGTCTACACACATCATAAACTTAAAAGATTTAGCATACTGAATCTTCATTAGATGTCAAATGTAATGAAATGCAAAACATCTCACCTGACTTTTCTGAAAGCGGAAATAACCTTGCCAAAAACAGTTGAATTCTTCCACAGAAGACAGTGTTCTGTGACTTAGATAATCTTCTTAGAAGGTCTAAATATTGTAAAAAGTACAGAATATTAGTATTGATCCCTCTTTCAATTTCTCATGCCCTAGAATTTAAAACATGAGCTACGCAGCTAACAAAAGGAAGCTAACACTTGTAAATGTAAATGCTAGTAACTTCCTCAGATCATCCATATTTTTTCCAAAGGCACTCTACTAATTATCCTAGCACTTTCAACAGCAATAAAAAAATGAACTGAAATGAGTCCTACTCAAATACAGACTCCAACACAGGCCTTGTCATTGCTGAGGAATAAATATTGCTCCGATGATCTGCAATAACAACCTTCACTGATGAAGAGATTTTCCCTAAAGACTTTCACATTAACCAGAAGGCTCAAATATCTGCCAAGATGAGTGATCTGCCTCCTAACTTTATTACTTATTGAACACATCTGAATGTGAATCAAATTATTAACTCACTTTAATTTGCTGAGACAGGGAGTTCTCTAATTCCCCACCCACTCCTCTGAAAAACTACAACTCACCATTGCACATTCGTAGCAAGTAATTTTTTCCTGCAGAGTAAAACGTATTCTGAAATGAAACAAAGGTATTTAGGTCATTAAGAAGATCCAGAATCTTCTTGAGCAGAATTTGATTCAACCACAAGTAATGAGTAATTTACAGTCATTCCTTCTGTTAACAATAAATTTCATTTTTCTCTGAAGAGGCAGGTTTCACAAAAAGGCAACATAAAAAGTCCAAGAAAGCATAAACTACAACATTTTAATCCAGCTTCCACATAGAAAAAACACAAGTGACAATGAACTGTAAGAGCAGCGTGTAACTTTCTCCTGAGACACACCAATTCTTACATTCATTAGTTTTATTATTCCATGCGTTACTTATACACATATGCAAAGAGCAATACACATGAGACTTACAGGACTATTTATTTGGCAGCAGAAGAAAAACTGATGGGTACTTGAATTAACTATAAAGAACAGTTTGTGAACATAATGGAAATGAGGCTGTTACTTGCAACAGAACAGACTGAATGAATGTCTATGGAAGGTAGCCTTGGTTAAGAAATCCAGGTTAGGAAAACACAGAGAAACTGGAATGCTTTGCAGCACCTATGTAGTTGCTGACACCTGCGGTCCCAGCAGTACTGTCAAAGGGTAAACAAAGAATACCGATATCCAGGATTTCTTATAATCTCGCAATAAAATTCAGGCAGCTTAGGACTTCTGCCTGAGAGCCTGAATTCCCTCTTTAATTAACAGTGCCCGCAGCACAAGCAACTCAGCAACTTGTTGCAGCAGCTCTTCTCCCGCTATAGCACCATGGCACAGCAAGACTGTAAAACACTCACACAGGCCTCAAAACACTGATAAACATATTTACCATTGTTATATTTCACAGTAATGGAAAGCTTATTAAGCAAGTGACCAAGACGATGACCTGCCCTGAAATAATTAGAGATGGAGGAACCTCCTGCAGGTCCAAAGAGGCAGAATCAATCAAGAAGTAAGCTATTAATACCAATGGTGCATCAGAAGTAAAATTTCCAGTTTCTAGATGTGACAAACACTGTATGATGTAGAAAAAGGAGCTGAAAAATTATGGTTTGTTTTATTATTAATTTTCTGCCCTCTGCCGCCTAGATATTATTAAGCCTCAAAATGAAGTGTGCTATTTTAACAGAAAGGAATATAAAAACAGTTAAAACCTGTTTGTAAAAATGGTTCAGGAAAACAGGATCTTTGGTATGACTATACCACATTTTGGAAAAATACCTACCGACTTCCATGTAGCAACATTTTTCTCCACAAAAGTGAAAATTTTGTCACACTGATCCAAAGGCAGGCAATCCAGAACATCCCCCAGAAGAACAAAAGGGGTTGATGCAGTGCAGATACCTATGAGGAACAGGGAATATTTTGTTCAGCCAATTTGAACTTAAATGCAATAAGGATGCATGGCAGCTCAGGGACAACATGCCAAAAAAAAAAAAGAAAAAAATGTTCCCTCAGTTCCTAGAAATCCTAACTAAACGCTTGGTGTAAAGCATGACCTTCCATTAAAGCTATTTCTATATGAACACACATGCAGATTAGCTTTACAAATAATAAAGAATTAATGTTCTAAAAACCCTGAAGGATGAAACAATCCCACATCAGTTTGCAGGCTGCAAGAGAACTCTTTCAGACTTGTAAGTACACGGTCAGTTACGCTACACACACTTAAGAAGTCTGAGAGATATTTCCTCAAGCAAAGCACCACTAAAGCAGTGCTCCAAGTTTGTCTAACCATGCTTGGTAGTTTGGAAGCAGCCACATTCTTCAATTACAGGTCTCCTTGCACTACAGTTCATAAAACCTATCTGTAGTTGAGTTACACTTACTAAAGCAAACAAGTATTTGATGCATAATATGAACAAATAAAGGAAAGAAAGCTCTTCACAAGAGATTAGTACAGTGATTTCTGACACAACAGACAGTTCTAGAAAAAGACTCAGGTATCTAACAAATGGCCCCATGCTGACAGGGCAGTACTGGGAGACAAGCACCGTTAATCAAGAGAGATTATTTCTGGCCCTGCCAGCAACTGACAGAAAGCCCTACAAGTCATTTAACCTCACTGCCTCAGCAGTCGCATTTCTGAAATTATGATGGGATACTTCTAAGCTTTTTACAGTGGTGGACAAAGATAGAAAATGCTAATTAAGCTGCAATAAAACCCATGCCTCTTCCTTTGCTATAAAAAAGAAAAGGAAAAAAATTCAACACAAGTGTCACAGATATAACTGATTTTAATTATACTTCACTCTTCTCATGAAACAGAATTAATAACCACTAGCATAAAGGCAACATATTATCAAATCTAATGCTGCAGATGATGTACCAAAATCAAGACTTTAAAATCCCCCTAAACAGCCCCTAAAACTGCCAAGAGATTTGAAAAAAAAGAAAAAAAAAAGATGCTTACCTTCTGTGACTCCATTAATAGCAAGTGAAATAATTGCCAGGAGATTTTCACATGGGGCTTTGTTTATCTAAACAAAGAGAATAGTGTCAAACTTTTCTATTCTGACCTAGATACACATAGTAAAACTACAATTCTTGTTTCCAAGTAAGTGTATTTAAAACACATATTAACATTCAACTAAACACAATTTCAAACAATCTATTAAACTAGATCCATTAATTACTATATAAAGACCCATTAATTGCTATATAAAGCTTTTATTGAATGAGTAACACTTCTTTACTACTTCTGGCCATTAAAGATTCTACAATATTTACTGCATAGAGAGTGTTAGTTACCTCTGAAAACACTCACATTCAGCCTTCAATACCAACAAAAACATTCTTTGATTCCTCTTCTCACCATTCTCTTCAGCTGACAGGAAGCTTTGTTAAATGTTAGAAACAGTTAACCCACTCCACCTCACACTTATTTAAGTATAGTTGTAGAACAATGCATATTATGAACTAGCATTTTAAGACATCACAGACTTTCATAAACATTACAAAGAAGCGCTGGAAACAGGCTCTTGCTATACTGTAGTATCTGGAAAATACTGCTACTCTGTCCTACCTATCACTCTCCTTTAATCATCTATATTCAATCTTAATTTTGTAATTTTTACACAATTAATGTTTTTAATAAACAGTATTTCCTTATACTAACATAGGTTGCAGTTAATATATTAACTTGCAAACAGAAATTTGAGTTTTATAAAGAGATAAGCTCTAGCAGTTTAAAGTACTTACTATTTCTTCTTCTACAATAACTCTAAAAGCTTGATCCAAGGTGCACTTCTTTTCATTTTCACTGCAAATGCAAACATTCCACATCAGATAAAAACCAACTATTAGGGACAAGATTACTACAAAATATCTGAATTGGCACCTTTTAAAAATCAAATAGCATTTGCTTACCTGCCAGGAACCTGGTTAAATGCATTCAACAGGGGTTTGATACTTTTGTTATGCAGAGCCTCTCTGGTGGAATTCTACCAAAATGTAAAGAAAGAAGTTACAAAACTAGTAGGATTACAAGGGGTAATGGGTATAAGTTGCTCCTGGGGAGATTCCGATTGGATTCCGGAAAAAAAAATTTCACCATGAGAACAGTTTAATATTGGAGTAATCATAGAATGATCTGGGTTGGAAGGGACCTTAAAGATCATCCAGTTCCAAACCCCCACCCTGGGTGGGGACACATCCCACCAAACCACGTTGCTCGAGGCCCTATCCAACCCGGCCTTGAACACCTCCAAGGGTGGGGCATCCACAGTTTCCCTAGGCAGCCTGTGCCAGGGTCTCACCACTGTCACCGTGAGGAATTTCTTCGTAATGTCTGATCTACATCTTCCCTCTTCCAAGACGTTCCTCCTCATGTTATCGCTCCACACCCCTGTAAAAAGTCCTTCCCCAGCTCTCCTGTAGCCCCTTTTAAACAGCTTCCTGTTTAGCCTTGAGGAGGCTGAGGAGAGACCTTATTGCTCTCTACAACTACCTGAAAGGAGGTTGTGGAGTGGAGGTGGCTGGCCTCTTCTCCCAAGTGACAGGGTACAAGACAAGGGGGAATGGCTTCAAGCTCTGCCAGGGGAGGTTCAGGCTTGACATCAGGAAAAAAATATTTCATAGAAAGGTCACTGGGCACTGGAACAGGCTGCCCAGGTTGGTGGTTGAGTCACTTTCCCTGAAGGTGTTTAAGGGATGGGCAGACAATGTACTGAGAGGCATGGTTTAATGATTGATGGGAATGGTTGGACATGATGATCCAGTGGGTCCTTTCCAACCTAGTGATTCTATGATTCTCTTCAGGTACTGGAAGGCTGCTCAGAGGTCTCCCCAGAGCCTTTTCTTCTCCAGGCTGAACAACCCCAGTAATCTCCCAAGGGATACGGTAGACTCCTCTACACTTAACACTTTTAAGGTTCAGCTCGACGGGGTTCTGAGCCACTTCATTTAAGCTATGTATCACCTACATCAGCATTGCGGGAGTGGGGGTGGGGCGGTGCAACTGGATGATCTTTTAGGTCCCTTGCCACGCAAACCGCCGTACCCTGTCCCGATACACCCCATCCCGTCCTGGTGGGACCAGATGACTCCCAGGGGCCCTCCCTGGCACCCTACGATCTGTTTTACTTCACGCAGATTTCCTCTCCCTAATCGGCAAACGCTCCCCTGGGCCCCCGCCTCCAGCCTCCCCCGCTGGACACCGGGCCCCTCCCTGCTCGGCGAGTCCCGCAGGGCAGCGGGGGAAAGCGGGTTATAGAGGGATGAAAGGGAGCCTCTCACCGTGAGGCGAAGCCGAGCCTCCGGGAGGCTGAAGAGCGGCGGAGACATCGCTCGGGACGGACACACGGCCGTGACGTCACGAGCTGCGCCGGCGCCGTTACGAACGGTTGGGACGCCCCGCCCCCATTGTAGCCCCGCCCCAATTCCCAGCTCCACGCCACTCATTGGTCGCAGCCCGCCTTAAACCGCGCCCCATAATAAAAGGCCCCGCCCATGTATAAACTCCGCCCACAACGACACTGCCCCCGCTTAGCCCCGCCCTTCACAAAACCACGCCTCTCACATAGCCCCGCCCATAATCGCGTCGCCTTCCCCCTTTCCCTCGCCGCGCCCCTTCATTTGCCGCAGCCCCCTTAGCCCCGCCCCTCTCTAATCACGCCCATCATTACCTCCGCCCCTTTCGCAGTATCCTGCCTCCTCATTCCCTACAGCGCTTGCCTAGACCCACTCCTTTCCCTTTTGGTCACGCACCATCCTCTCTGCGTGGGTTTTGGGGCATGAGGGCGGAGGAGGCTGTTTTGTGCCTCGTGTCTATAGGGTGTTTTCCTAGTGAAAATGGCTGTGAGGGGTTAGCGACACAGTCCCTGGCCCCAGCCAGCACGGGTTGATGAAGGGAGGGCTCTGCTCCACAAACTTAATTGCTTTCTATGACGAACTCACCCACCGAGTTGACCAAGGGAAGCCAGCTGATGAAATACTTATGGATTTCAGTAAAGCCTTTGATACAGTCCCTTGCAGGAACCTCATGAACAAAATGTCCAGCACACAGCTGGATGAACACATAATGCAGTGGGTGATCAATAGGCTGATGGGTTGGGCTCAACCGATGGTAGGAAAATGACTGTGTTTGAACACACATCCATGTGAGAATTAATTGATTAATTAATTAATTTTGCTGCAGCTGGTTTGCATGTTTAGTTATCTTGCTATATAAATCTTTCTTCATATAAATCTGTCTTGTATTGAGAGATAATATGCAGACAACCTCCAGACATGATGTTTAGTTGTTTAGCAAGATGTAGTTGTCTTAGGTCAAATTATAACCTGAAAGGAGTCTCTGGACATGGTTGAATACTCCAAAAAATATAGTAAGCAACCTTGGAGATATTCCAAGGTTGGATTTCTTTTAGCATCGGTGTAGATGATGGTCTTATTGTCCATGTAATTGTTTTAATTTCTGGAAGACACTAAAATACTAGTAGTAGGGAAATCACATGATGCTTGCAATATTGTAGGTGAGGAATTATAACCTGACAAGACACGACCCTTGGATAAATCACGACCTCTAGAATGCTCCTTCGCCACCTGTGGGGACTTTTGCCAGTCTCTGTTCCTGCACACTGCCCTGAGTTCTGCACTGAGAGGACTTTTCTGAGAGGCTGAAGGGGTTAATGCAGAAATAGATGACAGATTCGTTTGGGCCAGGCTGTGATTTGGAGCTGGAGAACCATCCCAAATGGCTGGCCAGCCGCCAAGCAGATAGACAATTTGGAAGAGCAGTGAGGTTCTCTGGAGCAGCTCTGAGTGAGGATTATCTGTCAGTTTAACTGCCGTGCTCTGTACTCTGACTGACAGACCCAAAGTGCCTGTAGCTAATGTAAAGAAAAACGATTAGCAAACATATATTTTACCTCTGGGCTGCTAATAAATTGAATAAGAAACTCCTCTTTTCGTTCCCTCCAACATATGTGTGAAAAATAGGGAAAAATATTTTGATTAGAAGGTTTCTGTTCCCTTTTCTTCTCTTGTTCTTGTTGCTGTTCTGCAGCCAGCTGCAGAGCTGATGAAAAGTGTGGAAGGGCTGCGAGAAGAGAGGCTTTTGGGAAATCAGGCACATTTCTCTAAGAACTGAATGATTCAAAATTGAGTTCCCCAGAATTCACTGGGGATCTCCTGCAGTACAAATAAGGAGTCTGTCAAGCCATGGTGCAGCTGAAGAGGTTATTCCTGTCTTAACTCTCCTGGGCACAGCTGGTAGGTGGATGTTTCAAAAAGGGAAAATTAGGAGTCAGGATACGGTGATTGAACTCCCCACAATACCAGATCAGCATTTGGGGTTTGTAGGTATATAAAAATGCTACTGTGCTTTTGAATTTTGAATTTAGTTATTGCAAGCAAATTAAAGTTTGACGGGCATGGTTTAGAAATTGGTGAGAATGGTTGGACTCAATGATCCGGTGCGTCTCTTCCAACCTGGTGATTTTATGATTCTATATTTATATGTTTTTTGTCTAAAACTAGTATATATACCCACTGCTTTTGTTATATGACATGCCTTTTTTAGAA
Organism: Piaya cayana; assembly: GCA_013389865.1. Taxonomy (NCBI): domain Eukaryota; kingdom Metazoa; phylum Chordata; class Aves; order Cuculiformes; family Coccyzidae; genus Piaya; species Piaya cayana. The sequence goes on along the minus strand of WAAB01019994.1, from coordinate 257,604 downwards.
GGGCATCCAATTCAGCTCTGAATTGTAAAATAAAAATATTACTACCTTTGCTTTGAAGACTTTGTCCTTTTTAATATTTTACCAGTATGAGTGTTTCTCACATCTACTTGAGTGAAGCGATCGAGCTGAGCCTTGTCTTGCTGTGGCAGGTTAGAACATGTTCTATAACCATCTCTGTGTCTTTCCCGTCCCACTCTTGGTTCTTGAGCTATAGGGTTAGTCTGGGGTGTTTTTGTGTTAGACATTGTATGTTCCTTGGTGGCTTCTTGCTAGGACTACCAAGGGCACCACAGAACTGGTTTCTCCTACTGCTTCTTTACCCTGCTTTCTCATTTGCTATCAGTGCAGAAGCATTTGATTCACCTTCCTTTCCTGCTGTAAAGAAACACCCCAAAGCAAACAAAAAACCCCACCCTATCTTTTCTATTGCCAGTGCTGAAACTCCTTAAGCAATTGCTGTTATTAAAACCCCAGCTGCTTGGCTGAGCCTGCCAGCTCATCCTGGTGATAAGTGGCCCTCAAGATGTGTGACTAGCACTAAGCAAACCAGTTTAAGTCTGTCTAGACTGTCATTGTGCTCCTGAGTGTGTGGCTGCCCTTCAATTGATATCCCTCAACACATCAAATCTTGCATTGCAACATTGAGTGGCCTTATTTCACCCCTGGAAGACAAAGTGATGTTCTTTCATGAAGGTAGGCTGCTCCCTCTTAGAATCATAGAATTATAGAATCACTAGGTTAGAAGAGACCCACCGGATCATTGAGTCCAACCATTCCCACCAATCTCTAAACCATGCCCTTTAGTACCTCATCCACCTGCACCATGAACACCTCCAGGGAAGGTAACTCAACCACCACCCTTGGCAGACCATTCCATTGCCTAATGACCCTTACTGTGAAGAATTTTTTCCTAATGTCAAGTCTGAACCTCCCCTGGCAGAGCTTGAGGCCATTCCCTCTTGTCCTGTCCCCGTCACTTGGGAGAAGAGGCCAGTTCCCTCCTCTCCACAACCTCCTTTCAGGCAGTTGTAGAGAGCAATGAGGTCTCCCCTTAGCCTTGTTTTCTCAAGGCTAAATGACCCCAGCTCTTTCAGCTGCT
>WAAB01019994.1:169778-256038 GCA_013389865.1 Piaya cayana | reverse complement strand
TTGCCAAACTAACCGGATCGCCTTCTATAACAAAGTGACTTGGCTGCTGGATGAGGGAAAGGCTGTGGATGTGGTCTTCCTGGACTTCAGCAAAGCCTTTGACACAGTTTCTCACAGCATTCTGCTACAGGGAATGGCCTCAAGCTCCTCCAGGGGAGATTTAGGCCAGAGATTAGGCGGAAGGTTTTTACGGAAAGGGTCATTAGGCATTGGAATATGCTGCCCAGGGAGGTGGTTGATTTGCCTTCCCTGGAGGTGTTTAAGGCACAAGTAGACGAGGTCCCAAGGGACATGGTTTAGTGTTTGATAGGAATGGTTGGACTCGGTGATCTGATGGGTCTCTTCCAACCTAGTGATTCTATGATTCTATATAACAGAACAAAAGTTTGTCATGAATTATCCAGTTGTCATAATGAAAACAGACTTTTAAGCCCCAGTCTGTTCTGGTTTACAGTTAGTTATACAGGGAGCAATTCAGGTACCTGAACTAAAATGCCCGGTGCCACATTAAGCATCTCAGGGTGCTGGAGACATCTACACAAAGCTGACACATGAGAGTGGGAGCCATAGGAACTGCATTCTTCTGAAGCAACAACAGGAGGCCAGGCAGGATGCCTTTCCACGTCTAAATTTGCACTAGAGATCTACATTGCATCCGTAGAAAGTAATGGTGGATTATAACTATCTGATGTCTATGCTGGGCACGGCCTTTGTACTTCATGGGAAGGGAGGCTTAGAATCATCTCTCAAGTGTGAATTATCTCAGCTTTAAGCAACTGGGATAAGGCAGGAGGAATATGACCCTATCAATACCTGCTTTTCTGGATGAACCACAAGATTTTGTACAGCTAAGGTTAAGTGAGATCAGTCCTACCTCAGATGACATGTTTTTTGCTTTTTAGATTGATACAAGCATGTAAAGACAGCAGAGGGTTGACACTATGAATAGCACCTAGGAAGTATGCATAGAATGTTGTTTTGCTGAATAGCATGGAAGATATTTTCATTTTCTTATGTCCCTTCCTACTTCTGCTCTCAGGAGAGGCTGAACCTGTCCTGATTCAACACAAAAGAGCTCATCCCATAGCTTTTTCTTAGCTAAAACCCATGATAAGTGCAGTGCTCATCTGTCTTTGTCACACAGTTATGATGATCTAGAAAGCTGGATATGTTTCTTATTTCTGTTGACTTTGCCACCCTCACCAGTGCATGTACAACTTGCACAGGACAGAGTACCCATAACCAATATATTTGCCACCTAGTTCTGGTACCAGGCTGAAAACAGGTACAACATATTAGCCTAACAATACTGAGAAAAGTCCAGTGGAGTAGAAACATTGCTTCAGAGTTTCTGAGTTGCAAATGGCTACTTTTTGTGCAGGAACATTGCTTTCAAAGGAGCTACAAATGGCTGGTTTTTTTGAGCAGGAACATTGCTTTCAGTTGAGTTACAAGTAGTCATCTTTTTGTCTCAGGAAAGAGAAATATTGACGATTTTCATAACTCATTCAAATTAATCTGCACTGCAGATACCTGACTAGCCAGTTGTTCTTTTCTCCTCTTAAGCCTCTTTCTTTAGAATCATAGAATCAATAGGTTGGAAAGGACCCACTGGATCATCGAGTCTAACCATTCCTATCAACCACTAAACCATGCCCCTCAGCACCTCACCCACCTGTCTTTTAAACACCTCCAGGGAAGGTGACTCAACCACCTCCCTGGGCAGCCTGTTCCAGTGCCCGATGACCCTTTCTGTGAAATATTTTTTCCTAACATCCAGTCTGAACCTCCCCTGGTGGAACTTGAGGCCATTCCCTCTTGTCCTGCCCCCTGTCACCTGGGAGAAGTGGCCAGCTCCTTTCAGGTAGCTGTAGAGAGCAATAAGGTCTCCTCTCAGCCTCCTCTTCTGCAGGCTAAACAACCTCAGTTCCCTCAGCTGCTCCTTGTAAGACTTGTTCTGCAGCCCCTTAACCAGCTTTGTTGCTCTTCTCTGGACTTGCTCCAGAGCCTCAACATCCTTCTTGTGGTCAGGGGCCCAGAACTGAACACAGTATTGGAGGTGCGGTCTCACCAGTGCAGTAGTAGTCATTTATCTTCTAAATCACTAGGAGAGCGCAAGGAATTCAGCTCATCACTAAAGCACTCTGTTTTGTGGATGTTGCTCTTTTTTGCAGTACTGTAACCTCAGGCTTTTGGTCATTTATGTTGCCTGAAGCATGGCACGTGCAGGCAACCCTCCTACCTGCCTCTGGCTCTTCATATTGAATATTTAAACAGTTGTCTTCTGCCATTGTGTCTGAATCCTTGAAAGAAACGTGTGGCTGGAGTGTTCCTTAGTTATGGCATACAGTGCTCCAGCATGTACTTTGATTTCTATTAACAGGCTAAGAGCAGAACTCGTCTTCTGGACCTGAAATCCTTTCGTGCATCCAGTATTGTGGGCTGAAGGCTCTGACTTTTCTCTGCTGTGCACCAGCAGACTGGGACAAGCCTTTACAGCAAGGCAGGGGGAATCACACACGTACTTTGGGTTGAGCTGTCTGGGTCAGAGGGTTAGCTCACCCATGTCTGCCCAGGATCCTTTCCAGCGGCAGAGCTGCCTGGCCCAAAGCGGTAATGTGCTTTTTGCCGGGTAGATGTAGGGGGCAGTAGCAAACTGTTCGATAAGCAAAGTTGCTAGCAAGGAAAGGATCTTGCCAGAATTATTGGAAGCATTACAAAATGTCCAACATTGCTTCAACCTGTGTTTTAATTCAGAGAACCAAGAGAAAACCAAGCCCCAACGTGGTTTCCTGGGTTTCCTAAGCATGCTGTTTGATGTCTGTCCAAAAAGCTCAGGTACTGACAAACTCTTGCTGCATAGGTGGAAAAAAGCTCAAGCATCCAATATCCTGTTCATATTGGAAGAGGCAGACAATATTAACATTAAATTTATTGTTATTACTAAAAGCAAATATTTAAAATAACGCATGAAAGGTTACATGGGAGTATGCTTTTCTGTCTGATGTGGCTGTAGTTAGTTTTTGTACCGGGAGAGGGAAGTGTTTGCCCAGAAAACGAAGGCTCAGGGTGAGGTACCTCTTGTGGGATGCTTTTCAGCTAATATGGAGCTGGGTGGATGCAGCCAGCCCAGAGTTTGTTACTTCATCTGTAAATAAAACTGGTGCTTAACACTGCCAAAAAATGCAGGATATGTCAGACCCATGCCAATTCATTTCAAGTCACGGGGAAAAGGGCTTCATAACACTGAAAATAGGCTCAATGTGATTTATCATTTTGAATGAGTCACCTGCATATGCTATGAGACACACTTCATTCAGTCATTCATTCAGTCTTGGAAGAAAGTTTATTTGTTTTGTTTTGGTTTTTTTTTCCTTTTTTTTTTTAAACAAGGCTTATCCCTATTTCTCATCTCTCTTTTTTAAAAAAAATTTTTGATAAATCAAACCTTATTATCAGCTGAATAAAGGGCCATTCTAAATAATTTGAGGTTATTCTAGCCCCTAACTCTCTCTGGGTGAAACAAAAACAGGGAAGAGCCCTCAGTTTTTTTTTTTATTNNTCCCTCAGCTGCTCCTTGTAAGACTTGTTCTGCAGCCCCTTAACCAGCTTTGTTGCTCTTCTCTGGACTTACTCCAGAGCCTCAATATCCTTCTTGTGGTCAGGGGCCCAGAACTGAACACAGTATTGGAGGTGCGGTCTCACCAGTGCAGTAGTAGTCATTTATCTTCTGAATCACTAGGAGAGTGCAAGGAATTCAGCTCATCACTAAAGCACTCTATTTTGTGGATGTTGCTCTTTTTTGCAGTACTGTAACCTCAGGCTTTTGGTCATTTATGTTGCCTGAAGCATGGCACGTGCAGGCAACCCTCCTACCTGCCTCTGGCTCTTCATATTGAATATTTAAACAGTTGTCTTCTGCCATTGTGTCTGAATCCTTGAAAGAAACGTGTGGCTGGAGTGTTCCTTAGTTATGGCATACAGTGCTCCAGCATGTACTTTGATTTCTATTAACAGGCTAAGAGCAGAACTCATCTTCTGGACCTGAAATCCTTTCGTGCATCCAGTATTGTGGGCTGAAGGCTCTGACTTTTCTCTGCTGTGCACCAGCAGACTGGGACAAGCCTTTACAGCAAGGCAGGGGGAATCACACACGTACTTTGGGTTGAGCTGTCTGGGTCAGAGGGTTAGCTCACCCATGTCTGCCCAGGATCCTTTCCAGCGGCAGAGCTGCCTGGCCCAAAGCGGTAATGTGCTTTTTGCCGGGTAGATGTAGGGGGCAGTAGCAAACTGTTCGATAAGCAAAGTTGCTAGCAAGGAAAGGATCTTGCCAGAATTATTGGAAGCATTACAAAATGTCCAACATTGCTTCAACCTGTGTTTTAATTCAGAGAACCAAGAGAAAACCAAGCCCCAACGTGGTTTCCTGGGTTTCCTAAGCATGCTGTTTGATGTCTGTCCAAAAAGCTCAGGTACTGACAAACTCTTGCTGCATAGGTGGAAAAAAGCTCAAGCATCCAGTATCCTGTTCATATTGGAAGAGGCAGACAATATTAACATTAAATTTATTGTTATTACTAAAAGCAAATATTTAAAATAACGCATGAAAGGTTACATGGGAGTATGCTTTTCTGTCTGATGTGGCTGTAGTTAGTTTTTGTACCGGGAGAGGGAAGTGTTTGCCCAGAAAACGAAGGCTCAGGGTGAGGTACCTCTTGTGGGATGCTTTTCAGCTAATATGGAGCTGGGTGGATGCAGCCAGCCCAGAGTTTGTTACTTCATCTGTAAATAAAACTGGTGCTTAACACTGCCAAAAAATGCAGGATATGTCAGACCCATGCCAATTCATTTCAAGTCACGGGGAAAAGGGCTTCATAACACTGAAAATAGGCTCAATGTGATTTATCATTTTGAATGAGTCACCTGCATATGCTATGAGACACACTTCATTCAGTCATTCATTCAGTCTTGGAAGAAAGTTTATTTGTTTTGTTTTGGTTTTTTTTTCCTTTTTTTTTTTAAACAAGGCTTATCCCTATTTCTCATCTCTCTTTTTTAAAAAAAATTTTTGATAAATCAAACCTTATTATCAGCTGAATAAAGGGCCATTCTAAATAATTTGAGGTTATTCTAGCCCCTAACTCTCTCTGGGTGAAACAAAAACAGGGAAGAGCCCTCAGTATTTTTTTTTTATTTTAAAAAAAAGTTTTTATACTTTTGCAAAGATAGTGGAAAGCCAATTACAAGTGTCCTGAGGAGATACTGCCAAAGTAAATGGAGTCTTTTTTAGAGTACAAATATTCCTTAAGCCAAGACTGATGTTGTAAGTGAACAGTGAGTAGGACTGCCAGCATGCTGGAAAGCAGTACAATATAATTGTTAGTGAGTACAGCATAGACAAACACTCTTTTTTTCCTGGGGTAGGAACAGATAAAGAGGAAGAACATTGTCGCCACTGTGATTTAATAGCATTTTATAGCCACTTCTGGTTTGGTGCTGATTTTTAACTCTGTTTAGAATAGTGTCTGTTACTTACTCATAGATGTCATGCAGAGGAGGGATCAACGCTGAGCTGTTAGTGCTCCTGTTGGGATATCGACAAATGAATCTAACAAGCAGGCTACAGTGACTGGAGATGTTAGCACCCCAGCTGTTGCTCTGCACCCTTGGCAGAGTTTACTGTTCCCACACTAGTGTCAGCAGCACATCATTTCTGCTTGCCACTTGTTGCTGTCACAGTGCAAAAGGGCTTAAAGCCATCTTCACTACTGTTTAAACAGAGATGTCAAACAACGCACTGGACTGGTGGACAAAAATGGCTCTCTCTTTAGGGGATCAGAAAGTCAGTAAGAGGAGTAGTGCTGTCTTTCTGTAAGGCAGTAATAAATTAAAATGCTCAGGCTATGTTTTCTCGTATGTGCTAGGTTTGAACAAATGAGTTAATATTACTTTCTTTAAAAGCATTGCATGCATAATCATTTTTCAACCCAGATTTAAATACTACCACCAGCTGAAGGCCCAGATGGATTAAAGCAATGAACAAAACCAGTGTCTCAGAACATCTCTGTGGCAGTTGATAGAACAGAGATCATGTTACCTTATGTCAGTAAGTTGTGTAGTTTGAATTACTAAAAACCACACCTAAACCAGATGCTATCTTTTCAAACAAAAGGCTTGTCCAAGAAGAAATTGAGTTTCCATTTTAACTTCTGTTGTCATTCCTACATAAGAGTGTAATTGGAACCACTGTAGCGTCCTATCTCTGATGGTACTAGTGCTTGGTGCTTCGTTCTCCCTCCTTTGTTGTCTCTCAAGAGCTCTTCTTTTCAATTCTCTCTCTCCGTGGACAAAGCTGCACAACGTTCACTGTTGAGGGACTGGCATGAAAGGTGGATAAATTGCCTTATTAGCCTAGTTTAAGTAGCTTACGTGTTACTTCCGAGCAAGTCATGGGAAGTTTCACAAAGCACTTTCATCTTTCAAACAATTACAAATAAAAGCTGTACTGCCTTTGGTCCTTAATTTTCAGGTGGCATCCTGCCAACCACTATAGTCTGTTACTGAATGTGAGGTACAGTTAATAATGTGTGGACTGATGAGGGGGAAACTTGATTAACACAAAAAATAGTTCCTCAGGAAAAATTTAAATTTAATTTGAAAAAAGCGTGTAACACACTAATTTTAAGTGGAATGTTACACTTCAGCAAAGCATGCATATAACTTTTATGTTTGTTTCATGTTGATGTTCTGCTGCATTTAATGCTTTCTGGGTTTCTTCTCGTTTTCACAAATGAATTGCTGGGGAATATATACCATATGATCCCGTCATGCCAGTTACAGCAGAAATGTTTCACCAATATATTTTGGTGGCATTTTTCAAATAACTTGGTAAGGGTACCTAGAGAGAGTTCATTTACCTGGACTCGCCTAGAAGACTATTTCACATGTGAATCTGAGAATGATGGACTTCTCTACTCCTCTCATGTGAGACATACAACTTAAAGCCCAGTTGTCCTAGAATACTGTCACTCTGCATATAGGTGGAAATACAGTCACAGATGGCAATAGGTCTCACCCACTACTGACTTTAATGATCAAGATTAGGGTTTTGACCTTAGAGTAGAATAACAATGGGAGTCAGTAGAAGCTGAGAGCATGGAGTATGTTCTTGCAGCATGCTAAAGATGCCTATAGGTGATTCTACCCAAACTACAGTGCATCATCCCCATCTCCATCGAGCCAAATAAACTGTAAAGTTCTAACAAGAGATAATGATCAGACAAGGCTCAGCAGCTAGATACCTGCAATGGCCCAAAACCCGAGAGCTGAGTGACTCCCTCTTTTTGTCCCTTGATTCTATGTGGCAAGGTAGGAAGAAGGACTTTTTTTTTTGGTGTGTGTATAAAACTTTGCACTGCTTATACGTTTTATTGTTGTGGTCATAATTATGAAGAAACACAAATTTTAACACAATTTTAATGTACGACAGAAATAAAAGACCTTGAAATGTTTTCAGATAGTTTTATTTGTTACCTTTAAATGTCTGTACTATATTCAGCTAATTTATCATCAAAATCTGAGTGTCTTGACCATTGGTTTACAAAATGGTTATCGTATACTGTATATTTTATCCCATTAGAGAGAACACGTGCCATTTTTGTTGCCAAAAGAATTTACTAAAATTCATATCTTCATGCCACTAATACTACAGAAATCTGGTTGATTTTTTTTTCCAAAAGCAAGGTGTCACACATCTGGCTGCTATTCACAGTAATCATGCTATCATCAGCTCCTTCCCTCAGTCAGTAATATTTTTTTGATTATAACCCCATAAAACTACTGTGAGTTCAGCAGAGAACTTGGATTAGCTTGACATTTTTTTAGCTAGAATTTCCTTGCAACATACCTCTCATTTTGAACATACTCTGATGTGGACCCCTTTAATTTTATTCACAGGTGCCTTATGATGTCAGGCTTGGTTATTAAAAAATGCAGGAAGACATTTTCTGGGCCTCATACCTATATTTCTATAGAACAAGTGCCTGGGGTTACTTCTGTACTTTTGCATCTGCCATTGGTATGAATTCTGGAGTATGATGTTGTTTTGTGATCATACTGCTAAAAATCAATACCATTTCTGAAGATTCAGTTAATGTAGACTGCACTACTGAACCGCATTCCTTCCTTCTTGTCATCCTCCTTTTGACGTTCCTTGTCAATATTCAGATAAAATGCGGCTCTGCTTCAAAGGACATGAAGTCTCCTTCATACATGCACACAAAAAAATACAAAAGCCAGTGGCAGAGTTTTGCTAATGAGCTTTTCTTTGAGGATGAATTTAAAGTGAGAGAACGAAGCTGCTCAGCATTCCAGGCTTGGGGTGGGATGGAAGAAGACAGGAAAGTGAGGATTCCAAAAAGACATTGGCAAAGAGAGTGGGAATTGATAAGCTGTAAGAAGGAGGCAGAGTCAGAACCATGAAGACCTACCTGGAGAATGAGCTTGTTCTCAATGGAGAGGGAGAGGAGAAACTCTTGGAGGAAAGAAAGAGAAAACAAAGGCAGAGAAAGAGTCCACATTAAGCCAAACATTCAGCCTGCTTTGCCCTGAAATGGAATGAGTGTGCCATGCTGCAAATGTTTATCTTTTGGCTGTCCAATAGTTCTACATGTGGGGCATGATTAATAAGGAAATGATCCCTAACTAGTGTTTAGTCCAGTTCAAATAACCTCTTACTGTTATACACATAGACAAGAGGAAAAGAAGGAATCAACTCTTGTAGTTCAAGCTACAGAAGGGTAGCCTGAAAAAGCCTTGCTGGGGTTTCGTAGCAGGAATTAATCAAAAAATCTCCCAAACAAAGGGAAACTCTCTGGGCAAAGTCAGTCTTTAGATCAGGAATTGTTGCTCTGTCAACTGCTGCTTGTCTTCTATGCTTCAGCACAGGACATCATATAGGAGAAGGGGTCCTCTAGCTTAGGTGCTGCATCATCTCTGTGTGCTGCCATTGTGTGTTAGTTTTCCCTAGCAAAGAATGAAGAAAAGAAAGAATGGGAAAAAGTTATTTTAAAAATTGTGGTGGAATTCAGTTAAATGCATTGAAATAGGTATGGTCTACAACTAACCAGTTTATTGAGATGCACAAAAAACCACCATAGGGAGGCCTAGGAAGGGAAATAGCAAACTGTGTGTGTGTCACATCTCCTGCCTCACTTCACTAGTATGTCCCTTTCTCCTTTATCTGTTTCTTCATGTTATAATAAACATAATATTTCCATGCCCAAATGCATGTTTGTAAAGCACCTTGCACTTTGCAGATCTGTGTTTCACCACAGCTTGTCACTCTCCAAATGTCCTTCTAGATCATCTGTGCATGGAGGGCTCATGTCACCCTTTCAGAGAGATTGTGGTTGGAAGCTGTCAGCTTATGGAAAATGATGATGTTCTTTAAGAACTAGCTGAAGACAAAGCAGAAAATCCAGCTGTGTCCATGTGTAAATTCTGACTAAGGCATGTGTCATTGATAAACTTTGCTATTGGGTCTCTCTGTTACACTTTATTTATGTCAACGTAAAGTCTGAAAGAATGTTGCTTTGGCTGCCTTTCAAAACATGAAAGCTGAGCATATGTGGATTCTTTGAAAGGGAAACTATTCACTCTTATTGTACTAGAGAATCCAATCACTTTAAAGTCCTTGCAACATCAATATTCATCTTCATGTAATAGATGCCCCAGAAGATTCCTTGTTTTGAACATTGTCTTAATGCAACTGTCTATATAACCATTAAAGTGCAGTTCACCTAATGAAGTGTGGAAAATTGTTTGGAAGTATAGTTTGTTCAACCAAAACATCTGAACAGACATGGAATCAGCACAATGTTTACATTTTTGTCAGTTATCTCCAAGTGCTTGCTGCTAGTAGTTGTCTTTTTCCAGGCAGCCTCATGTGTCACACAGTAATGGGAAAACCTTATGAAGAGACCCACTGTCCTTTAACACTGCAAGCAGTAACAAACCTAAAGCTGTTAGCTCTGTCTCTCACTCTTGCATGCATGTGCATCCACACATCATTTTTTTCAGCTTCATCATGTCAAACTTTCTCTAAGTGTAAGACGATGGCACAGGCCAGAAGGTCAAGTGTTATTGCCATGGTGCAACCCACTATGGTGGTGCAACCCACTATGGTGGTGCAACCCAACTCCTTTCCAAGGGCTCTTCATACTCCATATAACCATGACATGTGGCGAGCAGGTTGCTGCGACTGTGTTATTCAATTCCCCAGTCTCTTGGCAGGTGAATCAGACTAAGTGACAACAAATGACCAAAGAGAATGCTAGTACCCATAGTGGAAAAATGGTTTTGGTTGACAGCAGAGGTCTCCCTGGCTCCAAGACTGCTTGAAATATCTCCCTAGTTATCACTGGGAAGCGTGGCAAACAGGCTGTTTTCCTCTGGGGCCCCTCCTAGATTAAGAGCCTTGAAGTTAGGCTCCTACAAAAGATGTGTGAATGGCTTAGACACAGAGGAGAGAGGTGAGGAATAGGACCTACTAATTTATACTCACTTTTATAGCTTGTAGCTAGCTTTGTTAGAATCACAGAATGGTTTGGGTTGAAAGGGACCTTAAGGATCATCTGTTTCCAACCTCCCTGCCCTAGGGAGGGACAACTTCTACTAGATCAGGTTGCTGAAAGCTTCATCCAACCTGTCCTCGAATACCTCCAGGGATGGGGCATCCACAACTTCCCTGGGCAACCTGGCCTCACCACCCTCATAGTAGGTTCCTTCAGTAAGGCTCAGATCCCAGTTGTCTGTGGAGCCTCGCCTTCCTGAGCACCTTCTCTGGTAAAACCAAGGGTGGTTCAGGTTTTAGATAAGAGGAGCGATGCTGTTGTGGTGTGTTGTCCTTACAGAGAGCCTAAGGCAGGTTAGACATTCAGTTAAGTACCATAAATAAGGCAAGAATGGATCTGAGTGACAGGAGTAAGTTAATGATCTTCTCTGTTTCTCTTGTACCACATTTTGAAGTAGCAAGTGGAGCTGACTGGCTGGATGATTTTCATTCATTTCCCACACTCACTCTTCCCTCAGGCTGCAGCCTGGAAATAAAGACTAAATGAACTTACTCAAAATAATCTCAGATCTACTGCTTTTCCAGATGGTTGCTTGGTTTAGAAGCTTTTTACAAAACTAAAGAAAAATATGATCAGCCTGCTTATTTTTTCTGGGACTTGGTCATGGTCTCGAGACAAATTTTCTCATGAAAGCTGATAGCACGTATTGAGAGATATATCTAGCACTGTAGTACTGTAGTGTCACTGTGATTCCTCTCCGTGGTTAGGTGGTTCCCCAGACTGTCTCATAAATCTGGATTCTTTGTGTAGTTATGATCATATTATTCACAATTTCAGTTTCATCACATTTGATATTTGCTTTGATTTTTCTCCATAACGAGACTTAAATTCTCTAACTATTCTAATATTATGACATAGTTACTGACCACTGGATTTTTTTATTGTTGAAGAGTTTCACAACATGTAATTAAAGTGGGAGTGTTTGCATGGCTGCATAATAAACTGAGCCACTGAGCTATGGTTTTGGATTTGAAAGCAGCCGATTGAGCTTGTGCTTAGGTCTCTGACAGCAATAGATTTGTAAAAGGAATTCAGGAACAAAGTTTCATCAGGTCGCTGTTAATGATACAAAGTCTGCTAAGGTTTTTGCTTTGCTCAGTAATAGGTTAAGAAAGCTGAAGAGATGAAGCCTGCAAGTAAGGGTCTGAGGTAGACCCTCAAACATTTAAGTACCACCTGAAGCATGCAGGTAAATCTGAAATAAAGTTCCTGTGCTTTGCTGGATCTGAGAACTGGGTAAGCAGAAAAAGGAGAGTGTTCACTAACACATGAAATAGTTCCCTTGGCTCTTGGGTGAAGAAGTAGTTTGGGGAGGGACTGGAAGTAAATTCACCTTTTTACTTGCTTGTGGTTCTAACTGCTGATTTAAATGACTTTGTGGCATATTTTGTCCTTCTTTTCAAGTTGTTTTTCTCTCATAACGGAGTGGATAGGAGGAACTTGTTACAAGGAGAAAACCGTGCAAAGAGCTGCCAGACACACAATGTCAGTCCACTGTAAAAAAGTGAAAATTATTTTTCCCCCTTATTTCTTTTCAGTAGGATTAGTAATCTGAGATGGTCCTGTGCTTCACAGCAGCAGAGATGCTCACATAATAGTGTGATTTCTGACCTGGAGATAAAACATGCAATGACCAAAAAAAAAAAAAAATCTGGCTACAGGTTTCTAACAATCACATCTTTTCTTATATATATCTTACCTACCTAGATTTCACATACAAATTACTTCTCTGGTGTACACAAGGGAACAGTAATAATTTACCAGAGTATTCACGTGAAGATTCCTAAGATTAGTCAGCTATCTGTTAGGCTTGGGATAGACTAGCTATAGCCACAAGGGGCCTTTATTTAAAATCTAGCACTGGAAGAGTAATTTCTGTTTCGGCAGCAATCGCCAGGGGGCCACACTCTTGCTGCAGCTCTGGATCTAAAGATGTTTTAAAAAACCTCTGTCTCCTTCAACAAGGAAGGTGTAAAATAGGAAGAAAGGAGTTGCAAGAAAGGCCACCAGATGCAGAGCAAAGAGTACACACAAGTCTTATCCCATCTTTTTGATCAGGACGCATTTGGCACAGTGGAACCCAAGAGGTGCTGGTGAGATCATTCTTCCTGGAACAGCAGAAATGCTGTTTGCAGCAAGTCAATGTTGCCACATCTTACTGCCCCCGTGCCCTTTTCTTTTCACGGGCAGAGGCTGGTAGATCCTGCTTNCTCCAGCCCCTTCATCAGCTTCATTGCTCTTCTCTGGACTCGCTCCAGAGCCTCAACGTCCTTCTTGTGGTCAGGGGCCCAGAACTGCACACAGGATTAAAGAAGCGATCTCACCAGTGCGGAGTATAGAGGGAGAATAACATCCCTGGACCTGTTGGTCACACCGTTTCTGACACAAGCCAGGATGCCATTGGCCTTCTTGGCCACCTGGGCACACTGCTGGCTTTAGTTCTACAGTATACAGTACCTGGAGTATTGTGTCCAGTTCTGGAATCCCGAACATAAGAAGGACATTGACCTGTTGGAATGGGTCCAGAGGAGGTTCTACAAACATGATCCGAGGGCTGGAGCACCTCTGTTGTTCAGACAAGCTGAGAGAGTTGGGGTTGTTCAGCCTGGAGAAGAGTGTTACTGCGAGAATACTCACAAAACCTTTCTTTGGTTGGCAAATTTTATCACCGTCTGTAGTGAATAGTGAGAGAAACTGGAGTGAAGAGTCATTTAGACATTGATCAATGGGACCCATGATCTGTTTAAAGCCAAGCACAAATTTAAGTGATTTACCACACCGGGCTTTTAAATCTTTGCCAAATGTAATCCAGAAAATTGACGGTAGCATCCGTATTTCCTACAACTCTGACAGGATAAGGCTTTAATTATTACAGCAAGCTACGGTTTAATTTAGTAAAAAAAAAAAAAACCAAACCCTGACAAACTGGGAAGAAAAATTATCTTTTGTGATAGACTGCTGCACATGGAAATCTTGCATGACAGTAACACAAGATGGGGCTCAGTCTCGTTGACTACCCTGGAGAAAGGACCGCGGAGATTGAGTGTGTTTGTAGAGTGTCTGTGAAGTAGAGGAATGGATGTCTTCTGTGTAAATCCTTTGTTGTCAATCTGTAATGTTTTTTAAACTAAGAGGCAAATTTCACCTGATTTCCTGGAAGGTGAAAAACATGAAGATATCTCTAGCTTCTGTTGCTTAAGCCACAGTGACATGCAGTAATTCCCTATTAGGCATGATATAGTTTATTTTAAAATCAATACTTTATTGTATTAAAGCATGTATTTCAATGCAGGATTGTTTTACACTAGTTTGGAAGACAGCAAAAGTCAATGAGCAGGACAAAAGAATATTCTTCACAAGTTCTGTTTCTTGTGGCAGGCAGGGCTCTCTGCCCTGATAAGTGCAATGCAAACCTCAGCATAGCCACGCTGCTTTCAGCTAGCTCAATCTGCATTAGCCCTAATGATGCTTTTAAATACCACAGTGCCTTTAGCTTTCTAAATGTGACTCTTGCCATTTCAGGAAACCAAATAGTTTCTGTCAGGTTGGTTCATCAAGAAACAATGGCCTAGGAATCAGTCTGTTTTGTGTAAGTCTCCGTGTCTTTCCTTCCACATACATCCCTCTAGCTGCAAGGGTAACCCCATCTCTCAATTTGCTTGGGGAATTAAGATAGTTCTAAATCCTCCCTTTTTTATTCCACCCCAAAAGAAGAAAGGAACTTTCCCTGCTCACCCCGTAACACCTTTTGGGAGTCTGGAGCACATTTTACTACTGCCATTTATCCTGTACCACTGCATGGTGACACTCAAGACTCACTTAAAACTACAATATGAGTACAAGTAAAACTAACTGCTTTCCATTAAATTCAAGAGCTGATGTTAAGTGTTACAGTCATCGCAATGCTCTTCTCTATTACTTTATTTTTTTCTTTCTGTGATTGGCATGTAAATGACATAATTTGTCCTGCTATATTAATTGCAGGGTCAGAAGCCAACTTGAAATTGTTTTAGCTGATTTTTTAATTAATATTTTTTCAAGTGCACTGTCTCAGTGCTCTAGAATTCAATCTATTCAAGTCATTATATTCTTATTATCTTATGAACCAAACTAAATCAGGCCAAGGTTGCCTGTGGCACTGTGTGACATTAATGGTGTGTTTACTGTACAGGCTCTGGTGTCACCTGTCCACACGTACTGTATGCTGTGGGATATCTGAGATGTTCACACAAGTTGCATAGATGACACAGCCTGAAACTATAGACCTGGCAGCAGGAGAAGCGCTAAACACCTGTGAGTAAGTGTCTGAATAAATCCTTGCTCTTTGGGTTTGTTTTCTCAGGCAGTGATTAGTTTTGACCAGAAGCAATGGGTTTGATTCTATCCTCCCACAGGTGTCACACTTTGTGACCCGTCGGATGTGTCATCTTTTGTGGAGAAATGCATGTTGTATACTCCTTTCTGATGTCTGTACAGCCCTGATCACACTAGCGATAAGTAACAACAAATATTTAACCCTGACAAAACTTGTCACATATTTTGGTTGATGATCAAAGAATTAACCTGCTCTAGGATTTGGGTTGGGTTGTTTTTCTTTTTAAGCAGAAGTTCATAACCTTCATCTGGTTTCTTAATTTTCATTTTAATATGTTCAAAAATTAGGGCTGAACCTTGCAAGCTGCTGCATATGCATTGGGAAATGGCATCTCTGGGCTCAAAACCACCTCTGGTTGGAACATCAGCCATAGCAGGGGAGCTCCCCTCAACAGCTGTGGTGAAAGAGCCATGCACTTCTCAGACAGCAGTAAAATTAACAAAACGAGCTTGTTCTTGGCTCTTCCCTGTCATTCCTTATCCCTAATCCATGGCGTGAGGAGCAACTGGCCCAGAGCATGGTCAAAGAGCTGTGGGAGTCAACTCCAGATGGGATTGTGCAACCTGTTGTGTGGTATAGGTTCTTTTTCGCTCTCTTTCTTGGGAAGAGAGTGATGTTCCTGGCTTTTTTTTGCCTGGTTTCTCAGCGATAGGTTCAGACAGGGTTTTTGCTCTGGCTGGTGTGATTACAGAGGAAATAGTGCAGTAGCCCCCTCAAATTGAGGGAAAAGAGCAAATCAAAACACACATCAGTCTCCTTAGCCACAGTGCCAACTACCACAGAGTTGGGGAAAATGCTGTGCATGTTAATTTTGCTGCATGTGAAAATGAAGGGAAGGGAAATGAAAAAATATTCCACCATGTCATTTAAAAATACATACCTACAGAGTTGAAGCAACCACGAATGATGCTGTGCAGATGGTTTTTCTCTTGCCAGGGAGAAGTGTAGTGGGGTCAGTCTTTTGATCTATCATATATATAACCAGTGATTTACAGTTGGAATCAGACTTGAAAATGTAAATGGATTTTCAGTTGCAGAGTCTGCTCCATCATAATGACTTTCATTCAAAGATTTGTCTGGGTAGAACAACAGTTGTTTTGCCTGTGTTTTTTTTCTTGTTTTGTTTTATTTTTAGACTTTTCTCATATGTACAATGCCAGGAGACGGATGCAGACTGGGAGATCTCATGGTGATGCCTGCTAAATAAATGAAGTTCTCCCAGTGATACCCAAGTGAAAGCATGTTTTAAAAAGTGGCATTCATTATCTAACACTGCAAAACACACAGAAGGAGAGTATTGATTTCATCTAGTGAAGAGCCCTGACCCAGGCTTTTGATCATCTTCCCACTTCCCGTGGCTAATCTGGATAAAACGGGGTGCAGAGATTTCCCTTTGAAATTAGCTTTTTGCTTGAAATCTCCAGCTGGTGACTGTGGAGAGATCTCCTGGAGGCTCTAAGTTTTGCCCCTAAAGTTAAAAATTGGGGAAGGCTGGTGGTCACTCAATTTAAAATGCCACCTTTAAAATCCTGATCCCTGCCCGAAAAAAGCACTTGGGTATTTTAACTTCAACCCTCTTTGTTGTTCAAATTAAAAAAATTGTCTGTTTTTTTTTGTTTAAACCAAACTATCTCCTTTTTGTTTCAGTCAGTCCTTTTTTTCAACATCTGTACATTTCTTCTGCTCTTTACCATTATTATTAAAGATGCATGTTTGACTGTTCATGAAGTGCACCTGTTCAAATGTGGACATCAATGAGAGTTTAGTACGGAAATAGGAGTTAGGAGTCCAAATTCTGTTGTGGTCCTATTTCCCATAGTACACATTGTTTTGTTGCTTGGAGACCTACTGTATATTCTTGCTTCAATCTTTCTTCCAAAGTCAAGTTCTGTGCTTCTAATACATCTGGAAAACTAGAAAATATTTTGTGTTTCAAAACTTGTGTAGGAGGAAAAGGATGTGTAGGAAAAAACAGCCAAGCACCAAAACAAAAGTCCCAACCCAGATCCCTGCAGACCTGGAGTCACCAGGAATTTTTGTTTGTGCTGGGAAAGCAGTACATGACTGCAGGCACCACTGAATGACATGCTTCTCTTGCAAGACAAGGATGCATTCTTTTCACAACCAAGAATGGGAATTATGAAAACCACGACTGTTATACTGTTTCTGAGAAGAGTTCTCCTCTGTGGTTGATCTTACTAGAAACCGCAATGAGAACATCAGTGTTCCTTTTCCTCCTCAGTCATTCTCCATCTATTTCCCTTCTCCTCACTATCTGTCCCTTTCTCTTTTCATCTGTTCCTTTTCTGTCCTCAGCTCTTCTCTCTCTTTTTTTCTTTTATCTCCCAGTTTCTTTGAAGCACCGCAGGTATGCAGGGTTGTCAGAAGATGGACAAGCGAGAAAGCTGTACCTGCAGTTAAGTTTGCTTCTACAAGCAGATAGCACTAAGCAATGTGCTGTTCAAACATCAGTTTGTGCTGTTCTCACAGTCATTAATCCACAAACCTTATTTCCTGCTACAGTAGGGTACTGCAATGCTAAGGCATATTTTGTCCAATTTCCATTTCCAGGCTTTTATTCTGACATTTAAAAAAAGTGGACAAAAATACATTGTTGCCATTCAGAAAAATAATTCATCATCTGTTTTATATGAGTGTGGATAATAGAGCTGGAATTAAAGAAATGTTATCTTTGCAATATGCCCAGACTTCTGAATGAGAGGGATTCCCAAACAAACTTCTTCCAAAGTCACATTTCAGACTTGCAGATTCCACTGTCAGGACCTCTGGCAAGGCTGGCAAAAGCATAACTGCAAATGTAGGGAGTTTGGAAGCAATTCTTAGAGCCTGGAATCACACTGAGCTGCAGATTTTGGTTGGCAAGACAGATAGATAAGAAAAAGCAGAAGTTGCATGCTAATCTCTGAACTAAAGATTTTAATCTCTTGAAGATCAAGGGCCTAAGGCTGACCTGAACTTAGATTCTGCTCTGGTGTAAAGCCAGCATAAATGTGCTGAAGTTCAGACCTACAAACTAATTTCTTAAAACCTTTGTAAAATGTATCACTACCTTATAAAAAGCCAAGCATT
The DNA here is from genome assembly GCA_013389865.1 of Piaya cayana. Classification (NCBI taxonomy): domain Eukaryota; kingdom Metazoa; phylum Chordata; class Aves; order Cuculiformes; family Coccyzidae; genus Piaya; species Piaya cayana. Next base: position 237,939 of record WAAB01019994.1, on the reverse strand, counting down.
TGAAACCTGCTCTAATTCCACAGGAAAATGTCTTCTATACCAATTTTGTTGTTCTAGCAGTACTAACAAGAACAGAATATGGAAACTTCTACCAGTCAGCTGGAAGGCTGGCGTGTCCTCAGATGATCCCTTATGGGGCTGGACAGTGGGACCAGAGCCAGGCTCTGTCGTCAGGGCTCCTGGGCTGGTCAGATGGATGTGTTTGTTCCCAGCCATCCCTTACTGGGTCTGAAGATGAATGACTCCACACTGACCACTACAATTGCTTGATGGCCCCAGGAGAGATGCCATTTAAGCTAAAGGACTGCATTGGAATGAGAATAAACATGTTTAAACTGGACATAATTGCATTCATGTTGTTTTTTAAAAGAAGGTTCCTAATAAAGCTTTTGAGGAGCAGCCAAAATCATTAAAGAGACAAAGAAAACCCTAATTATTTTAAAAGAAGAACTTGGCACATGTTTTGGAGGATTTATTGGTGTTGGGCTGCAGAAGAGTCAACAGACTCAGCAGTCCTCTAACTGGTTTCCTCTGAGCAAAGGGTGTCCTGATAACTTAGTGCAATTTAAGTGTAAATTAACTCTTAACTACACAAGATGTTGCACTCTGCTGGGTTAGTGATGTTCTGGTTTGATTACACTGAACTCTGCCCTCAAAAACATATGAATGTTGATGTGGGAGAGACACCATTCTGTTTAATTTAGTGTTGAAAAGTCTACTCCCTTCACTGAGGTGTACAAAAACTAATTTGCTGTGTGCCAGTATTGGTTTCATTGGAAAAAAAAGCACCCATAAAAATCACCTCCCCAACATATGAAAACAAAATCCCGCAAATTAAGGCATTTGAATGAATCAAATTCTTGAAAATCTCCTTTTACTTCCAATCACAAAATGGGGCTGGCAATATTTACATGCCTCTGGGAAGCCCTCTGGGTAAGAAAATCCTCATGGCATGCAAGATCTTCTCTAAAAAGAGCATTGTTTGTCTAGTGATTTGCTTTTATTGTTCTGGTATTAAAAAAAAATCAGTACACAAATTTTTGAGTGTTACGCTGAGTTTATTTTGAAAGAGAAACCAAAGAATTTTTTTTCATCTCTGAGCCAGATGGAAAGAAAAAACAAACATATTTCAACCTAAGAAAGAAAACACATGGGAACTTAAAAAAAAATGTTACCCAAGTTTTTTTTTTTTTTTCTCCTCTTTTCACTAAACACCATGGAAAAAGTGAAGTGGAGATGGTGAATGAACAAATAGGCTCTGGTTTTAGGAAGGCCTGGTTTCTGGGGAACAAAGTTTTTCTCCATAAGGCACTGTGTTTTCCCATCTATAGATACCCCAACTACCTCTGAGTGAATGTGGGTGTGCATGAGCCCTGCAGCTGCCTCCTCCTNTTTTTTTTTTTCTCCTCTTTTCACTAAACACCATGGAAAAAGTGAAGTGGAGATGGTGAATGAACAAATAGGCTCTGGTTTTAGGAAGGCCTGGTTTCTGGGGAACAAAGTTTTTCTCCATAAGGCACTGTGTTTTCCCATCTATAGATACCCCAACTACCTCTGAGTGAATGTGGGTGTGCATGAGCCCTGCAGCTGCCTCCTCCTCCTGCCTGGGGCCCTGGGAGGAGGAGGGTGTCCCAGTGTTGGGGGCCAATAATCCCAGTGCTTGCCAGGGTATATAAACTTGCATTTAGTCTGATGTAAAACAAGAAAAAGGATGGAGGACATGTATACTCAGTATGCCAAGTTACCATATTTGTATATGAGAGGAAAGCCAAAACTCGAGCTGGGACAAAATGATTTCCTATCTTCTAAAACTTTCCATTCAAACTGCATTATCACTGAAAACCATACAGAAAGCAGATTTAACAGGGATGTTTTCCAGACCCCGTGTGGCAGCTCTGACTTTCTTGGCTCCGACAATTTCTTGGCCCTTTCTGGTGTCCTTCTTGCATCCCTGCCAATCTCTTTTCTCTGACAGGTTCCTGAACTGTCTTAACACTCTCACAATTCTCCCAATGACTTCAATCTTTGTTGCAAATTGACACCTGTTTCCCTCATGCACCAATACTGGATCAGAAGCATGGTCTGTCTCAGCCTCCCCAGCTGCTCAGGCCAGATTTTAAGGATGACAGAACATGCCAGGCACACAACTGCAGCATCCCTCTCCAGCCAGTTTTTCCTAACAGCTACGCTCTTTGCTTCAAACGGAGAGCTTGAGCCCAGGCATGTTTCGCTTCTCAGTTAAGTGTGGATAATTAGACTGATATTACAGATAATTAAAACCCAGCACTGAAATTCACTTTGAAATGAGTATTGAATTCATAAACAAGTTGTATCCTTAAACTGTCCTAGTTCAGTGGTCATTTCCATGCTTAAGCCACCCAACTGTCTGCAGTTTGGCATAGCTGCTCTGCTAGTTTGCAACAAGCTAAGCAGCTAACGCTAATAAACAGCCACTTCTGTAACTGTACGCAGGCATAATTGCAGCTACGGCTGTTGATCACTCCTACACAGAAAACCTCTTTAGAGGGAGAGGAAGACACTAGATGACTCTTGGATCGTCTCGTCTCGATATCCCATCACTGCCATTGCTGAAGGAAGAAAGGGATGAAATCAGAGTGAGGAAACAGTACAGCTGGGGCTTATACAGAGGTTTCTCATGAACTTCTTTTGTGGACAGAAGTCTATCACATCAGCAAAAGGCAAGAAGAATGTCATTTAATGTAGCAGATGTTCAGAACGAGCTCACTTCACATTCAAAACAAAGGCAGCAGTGCTTCTAATGCAGTGTAGTTCTGTAAAGCGCCACTCAGCAGGGTTTGTAAGGCTCTCTGGGCATGAAAAGTAATAGTTTTGTACCTTGTTATCCAAAAATAGCACTTTGACATTATCTTCACAGACACTGTCTAAATATACATGTAAACACTACAGTATGTATCTACACAAAACTCCCAAGTACAGCATGGCAGGATGTGTAACAGAAACATGTATTCAAAACCTGATGAAAAAGCCAAAAGCAAAGTCTCAGGAAATGCAGATTGCCTGAAGAAAAACCCTGTCTCCAAGATGGGGACAGATGATTTCTGCAGCTGTAATACACAGATGTCTCACTTTTTATTAAACNCTCTTCTCTCTCTTTTTTTCTTTTATTTCCCAGTTTCTTTGAAGCACCGCAGGCATGCAGGGTTGTCAGAAGATGGACAAGCGAGAAAGCTGTACCTGCAGTTAAGTTTGCTTCTACAAGCAGATAGCACTAAGTAGTGTGCTGTTCAAACATCAGTTTGTGCTGTTCTCACAGTCATTAATCCACAAACCTTATTTCCTGCTACAGTAGGGTACTGCAATGCTAAGGCATATTTTGTCCAATTTCCATTTCCAGGCTTTTATTCTGACATTTTAAAAAAGTGGACAAAAATACATTGTTGCCATTCAGAAAAATAATTCATCATCTGTTTTATATGAGTGTGGATAATAGAGCTGGAATTAAAGAAATGTTATCTTTGCAATATGCCCAGACTTCTGAATGAGAGGGATTCCCAAACAAACTTCTTCCAAAGTCACATTTCAGACTTGCAGATTCCACTGTCAGGACCTCTGGCAAGGCTGGCAAAAGCATAACTGCAAATGTAGGGAGTTTGGAAGCAATTCTTAGAGCCTGGAATCACACTGAGCTGCAGATTTTGGTTGGCAAGACAGATAGATAAGAAAAAGCAGAAGTTGCATGCTAATCTCTGAACTAAAGATTTTAATCTCTTGAAGATCAAGGGCCTAAGGCTGACCTGAACTTAGATTCTGCTCTGGTGTAAAGCCAGCATAAATGTGCTGAAGTTCAGACCTACAAACTAATTTCTTAAAACCTTTGTAAAATGTGGCACTACCTTATAAAAAGCCAAGCATTTGAAACCTGCTCTAATTCCACAGGAAAATGTCTTCTATACCCATTTTGTTGCTCTAGCAGTACTAACAAGAACAGAATATGGAAACTTCTACCAGTCAGCTGGAAGGCTGGCGTGTCCTCAGATGATCCCTTATGGGGCTGGACAGTGGGACCAGAGCCAGGCTCTGTCGTCAGGGCTCCTGGGCTGGTCAGATGGATGTGTTTGTTCCCAGCCATCCCTTACTGGGTCTGAAGATGAATGACTCCACACTGACCACTACAATTGCTTGATGGCCCCAGGAGAGATGCCATTTAAGCTAAAGGACTGCATTGGAATGAGAATAAACATGTTTAAACTGGACATAATTGCATTCATGTTGTTTTTTAAAAGAAGGTTCCTAATAAAGCTTTTGAGGAGCAGCCAAAATCATTAAAGAGACAAAGAAAACCCTAATTATTTTAAAAGAAGAACTTGGCACATGTTTTGGAGGATTTATTGGTGTTGGGCTGCAGAAGAGTCAACAGACTCAGCAGTCCTCTAACTGGTTTCCTCTGAGCAAAGGGTGTCCTGATAACTTAGTGCAATTTAAGTGTAAATTAACTCTTAACTACACAAGATGTTGCACTCTGCTGGGTTAGTGATGTTCTGGTTTGATTACACTGAACTCTGCCCTCAAAAACATATGAATGTTGATGTGGGAGAGACACCATTCTGTTTAATTTAGTGTTGAAAAGTCTACTCCCTTCACTGAGGTGTACAAAAACTAATTTGCTGTGTGCCAGTATTGGTTTCATTGGAAAAAAAAGCACCCATAAAAATCACCTCCCCAACATATGAAAACAAAATCCCACAAATTAAGGCATTTGAATGAATCAAATTCTTGAAAATCTCCTTTTACTTCCAATCACAAAATGGGGCTGGCAATATTTACATGCCTCTGGGAAGCCCTCTGGGTAAGAAAATCCTCATGGCATGCAAGATCTTCTCTAAAAAGAGCATTGTTTGTCTAGTGATTTGCTTTTATTGTTCTGGTATTAAAAAAAAATCAGTACACAAATTTTTGAGTGTTACGCTGAGTTTATTTTGAAAGAGAAACCAAAGAATTTTTTTTCATCTCTGAGCCAGATGGAAAGAAAAAACAAACATATTTCAACCTAAGAAAGAAAACACATGGGAACTTAAAAAAAAATGTTACCCAAGTTTTTTTTTTTTTTTCTCCTCTTTTCACTAAACACCATGGAAAAAGTGAAGTGGAGATGGTGAATGAACAAATAGGCTCTGGTTTTAGGAAGGCCTGGTTTCTGGGGAACAAAGTTTTTCTCCATAAGGCACTGTGTTTTCCCATCTATAGATACCCCAACTACCTCTGAGTGAATGTGGGTGTGCATGAGCCCTGCAGCTGCCTCCTCCTCCTGCCTGGGGCCCTGGGAGGAGGAGGGTGTCCCAGTGTTGGGGGCCAATAATCCCAGTGCTTGCCAGGGTATATAAACTTGCATTTAGTCTGATGTAAAACAAGAAAAAGGATGGAGGACATGTATACTCAGTATGCCAAGTTACCATATTTGTATATGAGAGGAAAGCCAAAACTCGAGCTGGGACAAAATGATTTCCTATCTTCTAAAACTTTCCATTCAAACTGCATTATCACTGAAAATCATACAGAAAGCAGATTTAACAGGGATGTTTTCCAGACCCCGTGTGGCAGCTCTGACTTTCTTGGCTCTGACAATTTCTTGGCCCTTTCTGGTGTCCTTCTTGCATCCCTGCCAATCTCTTTTCTCTGACAGGTTCCTGAACTGTCTTAACACTCTCACAATTCTCCCAATGACTTCAATCTTTGTTGCAAATTGACACCTGTTTCCCTCATGCACCAATACTGGATCAGAAGCATGGTCTGTCTCAGCCTCCCCAGCTGCTCAGGCCAGATTTTAAGGATGACAGAACATGCCAGGCACACAACTGCAGCATCCCTCTCCAGCCAGTTTTTCCTAACAGCTACGCTCTTTGCTTCAAACGGAGAGCTTGAGCCCAGGCATGTTTCGCTTCTCAGTTAAGTGTGGATAATTAGACTGATATTACAGATAATTAAAACCCAGCACTGAAATTCACTTTGAAATGAGTATTGAATTCATAAACAAGTTGTATCCTTAAACTGTCCTAGTTCAGTGGTCATTTCCATGCTTAAGCCACCCAACTGTCTGCAGTTTGGCATAGCTGCTCTGCTAGTTTGCAACAAGCTAAGCAGCTAACGCTAATAAACAGCCACTTCTGTAACTGTACGCAGGCATAATTGCAGCTACGGCTGTTGATCACTCCTACACAGAAAACCTCTTTAGAGGGAGAGGAAGACACTAGATGACTCTTGGATCGTCTCGTCTCGATATCCCATCACTGCCATTGCTGAAGGAAGAAAGGGATGAAATCAGAGTGAGGAAACAGTACAGCTGGGGCTTATACAGAGGTTTCTCATGAACTTCTTTTGTGGACAGAAGTCTATCACATCAGCAAAAGGCAAGAAGAATGTCATTTAATGTAGCAGATGTTCAGAACGAGCTCACTTCACATTCAAAACAAAGGCAGCAGTGCTTCTAATGCAGTGTAGTTCTGTAAAGCGCCACTCAGCAGGGTTTGTAAGGCTCTCTGGGCATGAAAAGTAATAGTTTTGTACCTTGTTATCCAAAAATAGCACTTTGACATTATCTTCACAGACACTGTCTAAATATACATGTAAACACTACAGTATGTATCTACACAAAACTCCCAAGTACAGCATGGCAGGATGTGTAACAGAAACATGTATTCAAAACCTGATGAAAAAGCCAAAAGCAAAGTCTCAGGAAATGCAGATTGCCTGAAGAAAAACCCTGTCTCCAAGATGGGGACAGATGATTTCTGCAGCTGTAATACACAGATGTCTCACTTTTTATTAAACATATGCAATTTTCATGTTTTTTTTCTGTCTCCTATCTAATATGTACTACAGGACAGATTCCCAAATGTAACATTTTGTGTGTTTTCTTTAAGCAAATTATAAATAAAATCAGAAGCCTCCTGCCCCCCCCCAAATGAACACTGGAGGAAGTTTGGGATGGAGGAAAGAAATGGTATTTAATTAGTTGGTCTTAGGAGCAATAATTGAAAATATGAAGTACAAAATCTTGTCTCTTTCCAACAGAGCTGGAGTATTTCAAGGAACTTATCGGCATTCACCCAAGGTAAACGGCAGGTCAGGCGGCAATGGAAAAACAACTCTTCTTTCCAAGAAGCCAAAACAAGTTCCTTCATGGTACAGCATGTGGCCATACAAAGTATGAGAGACTGAGATCTGACACAGGCTTTCTGCTAATGAACTTGAACTAGCTGCTCCTTTTTTTTTTTTTTTAAATTCCTGATAAGCAGCACTGCTGCCTAGACCACAGCTCATGAGACCATGGAGGAAACTGGCTGGGTGGTAATATGTTATTAGCCACACTGCTTTCTGTTTTGCAGCGTATTTTATTTTCTATTTTGTTTGAGAGAGAAGTACTAGTCCAGGAAAACAGACATTGATTTCCAAGTCCCTTTGGATAAATGCAAATTGATTGGACTTTTCAGAGTATGGCATATTTTTCTTACCAAATTTTGAAAAAGAAACATATTTCAGTGTAGGCAGCTCCTTCATTTCTGTTTTCATAAAATCCTTCATTTAGGCTTGACTTGCAATGTGGGTAGCACCTGTTGAGGTAGAATTCCTCACAAGAAGGGAGAAGGAATGAAAACATTTCAAAATAATTCTAAAAATTCTGAGATTTACTTCTGTGGCATTTCTCATGAGGAGAAGGAGGGCAGGAAGACAGGGTGGCAGGAAAGCAGGCAGGATGGAAAGAAGAAAGGTAGGAAGGCAGGCAAAACAAGGCAGGCAGGAAAAAAGGTAGGCAGAAATGGCAGGCAGATAGGCTGGAAAGAAGGCAGGCAGGAAGTAAAAGCTTTTATTAATATGGTCTTTGCATAGTACCCCAGTGGAACTCTGGCTGTGATCAGAGCTATAATGAGTATTTACTCCTTAGTTAACTCTATTGTTACACATGCAGGCTAGACTGCATATAGTAAGGAAAACACTACCTAAAATCTGCTTTAAAAGTTATCGAACCAGAACAAATCATCTGGGGAAGAACAAGTATTTCTAACTGGAAAAATATTTCTCTACAGTTGAGCTAGGCCTGACAGCAAAACTTAATGAATTATTAGTACCTTTATTGTTTTCTTTGGCCCCTGTGCGCTATATTTGTGAAAAAGTCAGTAAAAAAAGAGAACAATTGTAAAAAGCAATATTTTGTACAAAAATACAAAGTTTTAAAAAGCTCTTAAAAGTATATTCCATATTATTGATAAGAGTTGGACTATATATATATATTTATATAAAATCTATATATTCGTGTATTTGTATAATTTTCCTACATTTGGGATTTTAGCAAATGAAACATACTGTTTATACAGTTGGTATGTTTTTCTATGCGAGTGACCAATAGTCTTTCTTAGATTGACAGAATGTCTTTTCTCAGAAGACAAAAGTTGCTTACATATATGGTTACTGGTTGGGAAGAACATATGTAACAGAATTAGTCCAACAGTATATCCTGATGCTGTGGGTCGAAAGGCCTCAAATAATTACAGGATGCTGGAGAAATGTTGCTGCTGTATTCCTTTATGCTTTTAAACCAGTTTTCAGTGCTTGCTTTTGGTTTTTTCCCCCTCTCAGTGTTGGTAGGCAATGTTGTTCTCTCTCAGGATTTTCTTCGTCTTTAAGTAAATTTCCATAATATGTAGGTATCTGTAAAGTCACAGCCTATTACGCTCCAAATATTTGCCCTACAGTAAGAGAGAAAAACAAAGGGAAACAAACAAAAAAAAGATGTAAAAAGCCCAGCAAGATTAAATGTATTTCCAAAAAGAAAACTGACAGAGATCAAGGTATGAAAAAGATTTAGCTGGACTTATATTCCCATCCTGTAAGTCTTGGAGGATAAATATTTGCGAAGCATGAAGTTTTCCTGGAACAACAAACGCATGTAGGAAAACAAGGCCAAATTACATTGTTACTTACACATGATCCTGTGCTCTAGACACCCAAACAGAGTTGTACATTCATAAAGCTTACTCAACACTTTGTTTTGGTTTTTAGGGGAGCATTTTTTGTGGATGGGATGTAATTTTGGCTCTAGCTGACACTTCCATCTGCCTTCACTGAAATTCAGCCTACATGTTTGCAACTGGAGCAGTCAGACAACATTAAGCAATGTTTAAACAGGTTGTATGGAGCAGATAAGGTCTTGGGCAGAGTTCCACCTTGAACAGAAAGATCACCTAGCTCTGTGCAGACAGGTGTAGGTTCTACGTTCTAAGCAGCCATGTGAACCACCTGCCCCTGCCATTGCAGAAATGCCTGTATAACCAGAATGAGATGTCCCATGGCAATCACCTGCCATATGGCCACTGAGCCTATAAAAACAGCTGCCAGTGTTGCCAGGGTCTGGAGAATGTGAGCTAAATAATTCTTGAAGTTTTAGGTCTGTTTGAAGTCTACAGGTGATAATCAAGATGCAGAGCATGCTACACCTCTGACCAGCTTGAAGGTTGTTCTTGTGGTGAAAGAGCACAAGATTTATTGCAATAAATACTGTGTGTTGTGCAGAGTGCTAGAGAAGCCCACATTGGGCTGGATCTGAGCAGAAGTGCCCCAAGTGACTCCCCTTCTTCCTCAAAAAGGCACTGCCATAGGACCTAGTCTTATGCTTGGATCTTTTCTCCTCTAGCTATCAAAAATTTACTTGAATTTGGCCTGGTAGAGATAAGATAAAATAATCAAATCAAGCATCTTGCTTACCTTTGTCCATGTCTTTTTCACAAATAAAATTGTTAACATCTTCACAGTAGAAGTCATTCCAGAGCCCAGCATAGATTAACCCAGCGCAATCTTCCCCTGGCCCATGCCCATGGCTCCAGTTATCAGGTTGCCCAGTTTTCCAGTTCCTTTCAACCAAAAAGCAAGATATATGATTGCACAACACAGCACATATGACTGTTTCTCACCACAAGAAATTAAAGAAAACATCATGAGATCTGTTTTGAAAGGGAAATACATGTTGAAACAAACAATACATGACTCTTGCTGAAAATGGAAAACAGATGTATTACAGAGAAGGGAATCTATTTGGCCTCAGGCTGCCAAAACTCAGACACCTAAAATTAGACTGACAAACTTTATTTCAGTTTCTGAATGTACAGGCACATATAGTGGGAGTGCTCCATGCCCCATGGGTATTATCCCAATCCTGCAAAATCTGTGCACTGCATTCCTGGTAGCAGATGGGACTGAGAAAAGCTGTCAGGCTCACAAGTGCTACCCAGGATGGCAGCAACTTGTCATCACTCATTGCAAAGGTGCTCAGCCCTCTGATCGCACTCAGATGGGTCTCTTGGGAAGCACAGCTAAGACTCACCTGTTTTATGGACCTATATTTGGATCAGAAGTGAATTTTTTTACTTATAAGGAATATTTACTCCATATGTATCTTCTGAGATCATTAGCTTTGATGGTGTAACTTAATGCAGCATGTAAAAAAATTGCAGCAAGTGTTTCCTCATCCTGTTTTTGTTTAACAAGAAACACTTCCAACTTCAGGACTTAAAAGCTTCGTTTTCCTGAAGAAACAGGTTGTTGAAGGGAGCTTGTGATTACTGGCTGATATATTCTGTGTTCAGCTGAAAAACATGCCTGCCTGACACAGAGCATCTGACCAGGCACCTGGGAGGACACACAGCTTTCCAGAAGTAATGGAATACTTTGAAAATTACAAACTGTCAGCTCTGAGGTTACAACAGGGCACCTAAAACCACAGTGTGGTGGAAACCTATTGAAAGCAGTGGCTGAAGTGGGAGCCACTCACAGTGCTGCCATTAAAAGCAAGATAGTGGAAAACAGGGAGGGATTAAAAGGGAAAAATATTATGGCTGAATTTGAAACACATCTTTTTCCATGTTTCTCATCAAAATGAACACCAATGAGATCACAGCTAATAATTTTGTAACATCTGACTAACTGTAGTCTGTTTTTCTGGAGCATAAACTCTTTAGTCCACTCCTCAGTATTAAAAATCTGGGTGGTTGCAATCTGTTCCATTTAGGGTAAATTCAGTGTAGCCCTAGGATTCCTGGAGAGCTGCCAATTCAGTTTTCAGCTGGCCAAAGCTTAGACACCCTCATTTAATGCATTTTCCTTATGTTTAATGCTTTCCACTTGGATTCAGACTTTATCTGAAGGCTGGTCACTTTTTATCAGAAGGAGCATTCTATTTTTAGCCAGTTGTAATGCCAATAAGGAAAATTCAAACCAAGACAGCAAAACTGTCTGTGCTTCCCATCTCATCTTTGTAATAAAAGTCAGAGCAAATGTTTTGGCAAGACAGACTGCGCTATGTAGTTCTGTGATTCTTTCATTCAACATTCAATTTTCTTCCTGGCAAGAAAAGAAAGCCTTGTGCATGGAGAAGGGAGAGAGAAAAAAACCATTTCAACAGCATCTTCAGTAACCGATTATTTAGTTGGTATCTACAGCCCTCTAGATCCATTGGATAATTTCTAGATGATGCTTTTAGAAGTGTCAGCAAGAGTGGTAGCATCTGGAGAAAATAAACACCTTTTTTTTTTTTCTTTAATTTACGTACGTGTAAACTGGTAAGGATCCATCCAGCCACCTCCATTCATTTTCCTTCTCTGAATCTGTTAGTCCAATCCAGAAACTGCCTTTCCCAGAAATCTGTCTTTTTATCCATTGCTGTGGAAGAAAGATCTTAGTCCGTAACAAACACACACAACTGTTTTGGAGTCAATAACCTACTCTGGTTTCATGAGCATCTTTTTACCAGAATAGAAAGGGTCAGAGAAATATTTCTAAGCTGAAGATGTGTCAGGAGTTGGCCTGGTGACCCCTTGCCCACACTAGAATCTGTCACAGTGTTTGCATGCAAGGTAGATAGCTAAGCATGAAAATTAGGTTGACAAAGTCACAGCCAATGTTTATAGATACAAACTGAACTGAACCTAAGATTAAGCAGTTGTATGTTGACATCCCCCCTGTTATGTAGCCATGAAATAATTATGTTGAACAGTAGTGAAAGTATAGCTAGATTAAAATTACTTTCTTTTTGGATACAGTAGTCTTAGGCTGCATGTATTAAATCACAGAATTTAAAATTAAATTATATTCGTCACTGCAAAAAATACATTTTGGACAAAATGCAAGGCAGAATGGACTCCCTCTTTAAAGGTTCAACACTCTTAAATTTTTTGCCAGGTTTTCTGCCTGCTCTGTGCCCACTGCCTTCAGGGTCAGCACAAGCTCTGCTCGCACCACTCTTCTGCACATGGAGAAGCTGCTGAGAAGGTAAAGGGTGGACAAAACACTAACTGGAGCCAATCACTGTGTCTATCATACGAATTAATCATGCTCTCAGCTTCCCATTTGCCTGCTGGTTAAAAAACTCCAAACTCGCTCCTTGAAAAACAGAACGTAATTACCTGCTCTTCTTTGTTGTTTATGATAACCAAACGTGATGCCTTGTCTTCACAGAATAACTTTGCCTCTTCAAAAATTTCTCTTTCAGTTGAAAAGTAGTAGCACTTTTCTGTATAGTTCTTCCAATGAGGAGAACAGCCTATGATGTGAATTTTTTTGTGTTAAACCAGTTACTTAGAAGGGATCAGCGGTATATTTCTGCATAGGGCCAATAGTAAGCACAGAATCCCATACTTATCTACAGCACATTACCACTTAGAGTACTTACATACAGTTTGGAAATTTACTTATTAGAATCCCAACTCTGTGAAATCAAGGCTAAACTCTGTGGTCAAGAGAATTATTTATTACTTTTACCACTGCAACCTTTTCTTTAGCAGTAAACATTAAATTAAATCTGTTTCAGGCTATCAGAAGGAAGTCCAACAGGTATTGCTTTGCTTAACAAGACTCTTTGTGATAAATCCCAGAGATTTAGTCTAGGGCAGCAGAGATTATTTGAACCAGTAATTATGTGCTGAGCACTCTCCACTACATGTATTTGTAGCTCAGTAAGAGATGCATGTGGTGTGTTGACAGCTTACCGTTAGCCTCAGGTACTGACGTAGGTTCACTTTGCAGTGCCATTAGCATCCCTGGACCTGGTGGACCTGGTGGACCAGGTGGGCCCTTTGGACCAGGCAGCCCAGGGATTCCAGGTAGCCCAGGTAGTCCTCGAGGTCCTGGTACCCCTGGCTCTCCCACAGTTCCTTGCAGACCTTGAAATCCTGGTGGGCCTTGAGGCCCAGGTGGCCCATCTTTGCCCTGTGGACCTGGTGGTCCTGGGTCTCCACTTGGTCCAGGCAGACCCGTCTTGCCTGGGGAACCTCTCTGACCTTTGGAGCCAGGCGATCCTCTTGAACCCTTCCCTCCTTTTTCTCCTGGTGGCCCAGCTGGCCCAGGTGGGCCCTTATCACCTGCAGGTCCTGGTGGTCCTGGTTCTCCTTTCTCTCCTTTTTGTCCTTTTAAGCCAGCAGGGCCAAGAGGACCTTGAGGGCCTCTGTCACCTTTAGGTCCCCTTGGACCAGGAGGGCCTGAAAAAAATATAAGCATGTAAAGTGGGAGTACAGACAGAAAACAAAACAAAAAGTGTGTGCAGGGTCTTTGTTTAATATATTTCAGACCAGCAACACTGGACATTCAACCAGGCTTACAGTTGCTTTGAGCAGTGCTTGTAAAAGCACACCTCTGCTTCTCAGGCGTTATAGAATCAGAATTATTTAGGTTGGAAGAGACCATAAACATGATCCAGTTCCAACTACCATACCACCTCCCACCAGACTAGGCTGCCCAAAGCCCCATGCAACCTGGACAACACCTCCAGGTCAATACCTCCAGGGATGGGGCATCTTCCCTGGGAAACCTGTGCCAGTGCCTCACCACCCTCAATGTGAAGAATTTCTTCCTAATGTCTAATCTAAATCTTTCCCCCTCCAATTTAAAGCCATTCCACTTCATCCTATCACTACGTGCCCTTGTAAAAATTCCCTCCCCAGCTTTCCTTCAGGCCTCCTTCAGGCACTGGAAGCTGCTATAAGGTCTCCCCAGAGCCTTCTCTTCTCCAGGATGAACAACAGGGATTCCAGAACTGGGCACAACACTCCAGGTGGGGGTCTCATGAGAGCAGAGAGGGAGAATCACCTCCCTCGACCTGCTGACCAACCTTTTTTTGATGTAGCCCAGGATATGGTTGGCCTTCTGGGCTGTAAGCTGACTCCTGTTGAGCTTCCCATCAACCAGCATCTCCAAGTCTTTCTCTGAAAGGCAGCCCTCAATGATGTTGTATCCCCTCCTCTCTTGGAACTGTGGACTGCCCTGACTGAGGTACAGGACCTTGCACTTGGCCTTGTTGAACCTCATGAGGTCTGCACAGGCCCACTTCTGCAGCTTATCCAGGTCTCTCTGGATGACATTCAGAGATGTCCTTCTGATGTGACAACTGCACCACTCAACCTGGTGTCTTCTGCAAACTTTCTGCCTGTGCACTCAGTCTTGCTCTTTATATCATCAATGTAAATAATAAATAGCACTGGTCCCAGTATGGACCAGTGGAACACTACTTGTCATGGATACCAATGCTCTTTCCCGAGCCTCCATGAAATAGAGGATATAGAAGAAAATAACTGATGCACCTTGTCTGGTGAACTGAACAGTGACACCACGGGCCAGGTGATCAGCTGAGGCTCCAGTCCCTGCAAGGCACACTTCACGCTGTTGATGCCTGTGGTCTTGCATGTCAATCCTACCATTCCCTCACTCTGCTATGATCCCTTTTCCTTCTAGTCCCATCTCTATCTACTCATGGACTACAGGAATGTCTCCTGCAATGACACTGTTTGCTGCTCTGTCCATGAAGGATTGTCAAAAAGAGACAAAATGATGGAGACTGAACAACAGGTCAACTGTGGAAAAGCCAAAAATACTAGTCGCTAACTGGCCAACTATAACAGGACAGAGAACAATACCCATGACAGGAAGTGACAATATTGTGACAGCAATAAATAACAAAATCATTTTGGATTCTGACAATGGATGAGCAAATGCGTTGCCAATATACCCCACTCCCACCCTTAATTTAAACTCCTCCATAGATAAATTCCTAAACTGGAATAATGTTGGCCTGAATGAAATGAGAAAGGTTAAGGTTACTAACATGTAATCTTGGCTTTAATTCAGCCTTAGTTTATTTGAAGCAATGGATTTATATTTGCGATTAGAGTTTTAAGGCTGACTGGTTCACATCAAATTGGAAATATAAGTGTTCTTTTCATTTGGGATAATACTTGGCTAGGAGAAACCTCCTAAACCTGATGCTATTTATTTCTGGAGAAAATAAAATACCCCCAGATTAAAAACTAAGCAAAGTAGGATGTTTTCTGGCAGACAAACAACTGGCTTAAAGTGAAATAGCAACTTGTTTTTCAGTAAGGGTGGACCTTTCTGGGAACAGGCCAATGTATATTTTTTAGCCATTTCCTCCTTAGCAGTGATTGGTTTCTTGAGGTCCCACACCTTCACTAGCTTATTTTAGAAACAAAATCAAAAGCAGATCAAGTTAATGAGTCACTCAGAATAAAATTTTGCTATGTCAGAACCTTCTTTCATAACATGTATGTAGAGGAGGCATAGGGAAAATAGTAATGAATATTCAAGCTACATGTATATTTCCGAAGTTTAGGATTAGACAATGGAAAACTCTTTATCAGCACGCGCTACCTTTCACAGAACTAAAGAAACAATGCAAGCAGAAATTCAGCATAGACCATTATGGGCATCAATAGAGGAACTGCATACCTTGTAAGATAGTGAAGTTCTTGATGAGCTGGCCATGTTTGGAATCTACTAGCTTCATTTCTTCCATGATTACCGACAAATTGGCAACTTCAACATCTAACCTTGACCTCATCAAATCCTGTTGCACCTTGAGAGATGCAGAGTCTAAGCGAATATTGGCTAGTGAGCTGTTCATAAAAATCAGCTCATCTGAATGTTTACTTAAGGTGTCTGTACAAGTTGTCCTGACCTCATTGAGATTGCTAGTCAGTGTCCGTAGATGATGAGCAGTGTAGCTAATGTTGCTAATGATATTGACTATATCAGTTTCGAAGACCTGGAATCTCTCTTCTAGCTGGTTGAATTTGACAGAAGTTCTGTTTTCATATTCTTTATGCTGTTCCTGGAGATCCTTTAGATTTTGTTCATTGGCTTGGGCAATTGTGGTGATATTCTCCATTTGCCCACTGAAGGAGCTGAGCTGATTGTTCATGTCTTCAAGTGTATCATTGTTAGCTTTTGCCAATGCTGAGTTGTTGGCGGCCAAAGTCTGTAAATTTTGTACTCTCTCCTTAAGCCAGTCAGTGTCCTTCCGAGCTTGAAGGACAACCTGCTGCAGATTTTGGAAGTCATTCTTGATTCTTAGAATAGCCAAGCTTGTATCTTCCATTGACTTCTGCAGGACACTGATAAGATTTCTTTGCTGTATTTGTGTCAGGTTTAAGTTGTTCAGGTTCATGATGACCACATTATGAGAATGCACTTGGTTTTGCAAGTCTGTTTGAATGGTACTTGTGTCTTGTTGAAGATTGTTGATATAGCCAGTATATGCCTGAAGAGTCTTATTGACACTGATGATCATGAAAGAGTTACTATCTAAGGCACTTCTTATTTGGCTCTGTCTACCATCTAATAAACTTTCAGACTCTTGCAGCTTTTCCAGTGTATCTTTGTTCCTGGTAGTTTTCTCTGCAATGTCATGGAGCTGTTGACGAAGAGCTAGGATGTCAGATCTGAAGCCAGACAGTTCAGTGTTGGTATTCATGGCTTTTTGTCCAGCTTGGTCATCTGTTGTACAGGAAAAAAAATTGAAAGGCTTTAGGATGAGTTTTTAAAAAATGTGATTAAAAAACAGAGTGTATTTCAATTGCACTCAGGTTGTCAAAACAGTCTGTCAATAGGACTTCTATGCTATCTATTCCAGAAAAGTGAAACCACTAAGGAAAGTTATGCCACTAGACTGAAAGAGATGAAGACTTTCTATCTTACTGAGAAGGACAAGATGCTGATTCCGTTATCATAAATAGGAAAAACTATCATTAGAAACTGATGTATATATGTAGACATGTAGTGCCTGTATTCTCAACGAAAACTGAACAGTAAGCAGAATTCAAAATATTAAAGAGGTATCAGTAACTTTATGTTTTGAGGTTACAACTGGCTAGTGCTGAAAGCTCAGAGGTAAATTTTAGGTGTTTGTATTTTCTTCCTCCTTTTCCTAGCAGGTAGAATATCTTAATTGTGATTTAGTACATCTAGTTTCATTTTTAAAATCTTAGATTTAGTTTTAAAACAGTTCTAACATCTATTTTAAAACAGTCTAGGTTAGAGGCAAGAGCTTCGCCAGAAGGCTACTCCAGATATGACAGGATACGATGTATTTCTGGTTTTCTCTCTAACATACTACTATTGCTTGTAATGACATTTATTTTGCTGTTAAAGTTTCCTCATGTTCTGAATTTCCGGCAAGCAAAACCTTTAATCTTAGAGGAACATGTCTGCTCTTGCTTATACTGCCTTACAGACAACTTCTGGGAGCTTGCCTGAGTATGAATAAGCTTTTTGAGGCTGCAGAGCTCATCAGCCAGGACACAGAAACTGAGGAAATAAGCAGTCAACACTCAATGCTAGGGAAATGCCCTTTTCTTGACCTCAATCACTTTCCTTTCCTACACATGGTCCATATATTTTTGTCCTCATCTAAGCATAGCTACATATATAAATTATGCAGTCTCAAGACCATAATTTCAGACAACTCCAGGAGAGGAAGAATAGTTTTCATAAACTACAGTGAACACAGCTGTGGATGAAGCTTTCTTATGTAGTGTCTGAATGAATCGTGATGGCGAACATCAAATAGTGGTTTGTGAGACTTCAGTCTTAAATGTTTATGGAGTCTTTTGTGGATGGACATCTTCCCAAGCACAGCTGCTCTCCCTGCCACTTGTCTCACTCCAGGATCTTCTCAGCTCTGACTCTAAGTTTACCTCTTGGTTATAGCTTAAATTGTATTGTGTTCCTCACACAGCTCTGACAACTGCCAGGTCCACATGCAGCTAATCCCTGAAGGCCAGTCTTTCATGCACCACATGCTGTTATCCTTCTGGCCCTACAGCAGTTCTCTTACCTTTGTGACTCCCACACACATTGCCCCATAACTTTTCTTATTTCTGTGTATGTAACAGTAAAAGTGCATGTCACTGAATTACCCCATGTTTTGATCTAAATGCAGTGTGCAAATACTTCAGAATCCAGCTATTTTTTGAGGGGGAGAAGTTGTAAAAACTTATGATTAAGCTGCAAGCAATTTTTTCCTAGAAATACATCTCAATATATGGTTTATGAAGCTAAACAAACTTTGTTTCAAGAAATACGTGCATGTATGTGTATATTAACATTTCTATAAAAACTAATAATATAAACTATAAGTCTATGTATATATAAGTTGACAATTAACAGCTCTTCTTTCTTTCCAGACAAAGAAGAAAGGTAGAAATGTACACTTAGTGGGTAGAATCCTTGTACGTGATCTTTTTCCTGCTAATCAAGAACTGTGATAGCACTTGGGAGACCTGAACTCATAACAACCTTGTGTCCTGTATTCCCTGAGATGATTAAGTAACATTTTATGGAAGTAATCAACTTGCTTCACACAGAAGAGTTTTGAACAGTTCATTATTACCATACATCTTAAAATTACTTCTGATTTTGAATCTTAGTTGCTAAAAGAGCATCAAGATGACTGGGTGACAGATTTTCATTTTAGAACCTCTTGTCCTGTGGAACAGCTTCTGCTACGTTTTATAGCTCTACCTCAGAGAGACTCCTGAGGACAACTTTTAAGTGTCTGTTTATTTTAGTATAAATGATTTCAGAGTGGTTTCAGTGGGAACTGTAAATATTGAAGCATGCTCAAAATGCTATCCTAATTAAAGCTGACCTTAACTATTCTAAAGTGTCTTCCCAAGTACTTGAGAAATTGGAATCAAGTGCTGTTTCTTGTCATATTCAGAGATTTTGCATATACATTTCTTGCCACTATCTGCCAGAACACCCCAAACCTGTAACCCAAAGGGGCTTTGCTTGTGTGTAGATTACCTAATTTCTTCAGGTCGCTCTCCACCTCTGTGAGTTTTTCTGTGTATCGTCTGTGGGATGTTTCCAGGCCACCTGTCACATTGTCCATTTTTTCTACAACTAAGGAAAAGAGAACAGTATGTTATGGAAAGGAGAAAACTAAAATTACAAACAAGTCTGGTAAACTATAAAGCAAGCGAAAAAACCACCACTGCCATCAAACAAACAAAACCCCCCCACTTTAAAATTTTCCTGCTTGCCACTATACTCTGCTGTTGCTCTGTAAAAGACACTGGAACAGATTGTCCATAGAAGTCATGGATGCCCCATTCCTGGAGGTGTTCAAGGCTAGGTTGGAAGAAGCTTTGAGCAACCTGATCTAGTGGGAGGTGTCCCTGTCCATGACAGAGGTGTTGGAGCTAGGTGATCTTTAAGGTTCCTTCCAATCCAAACCATTCTATGAGTCTATGAAACACTGGAAGGATGAGCTCCTGTCTCCTAGTAGAATCCAGCATTCTTCCAGTTCTTCAGTCTCCCTACAGTCCCCAAACAATTCTTCACTCCTGAGTAATCTTTCTCCTGAAGGAGGAAATCCCTCTTCATGGATTTTCCTCATTAACCAAGTCCTTTTCTTTTAACAATATTTTCATGCTCCAAGCACAATGCTGTGTGGCAAAGGCAGGCTGATTGCTGAAATCTCAGATGAAAGAGAGGAGACTTCCTTCTATTTTATTATGATCCATTTCTCCTTAGAAATAACATTTTTTTTACCCTGTGCCTTTTAATCATTAAGAATTGCCACCTGGATAGCAAACTTCAGACTGAGATAACAGTTTGAAGATGCAATTCTAAATGTTTTGTGGATCCAATATGAACATCTTGATAATGGTGCATATCACTCAAGATGGTCTTGAAACTGTTCTATCTCATTAAGATTGAAAGGATGGTCATTCAGAAAGTGCAGATTTATGGCTGATGTACTTATTTTGTAATGTCTGAGTCATTTTCTTGTCATTGAGACAATCTGTTTGTCTGATGGAATTGATACTGAAATGGAAAAAGCAGAGCAATGAATAAAGCATCTGGGGTGGCTTCCAGTGGCAAAAATGTAAAGTGCTTGCAAGGCAAGAGGTAGCCTTCACCTTCCACACCAAACCTTGTCTAATAGGCTTCTGCATTCAAGCAACAACCAAAGCCAGAAAATTATTCTAATCACAAGATTATTTAGCCCTTTTGCTACACTGGGAGCAGAACGGATCTGAACCAACTCTGGGAGAGGCTTCATGAGTTATTTTGCCAGCACACTCTTTCCCATATCTTGAGACAGTGAAGCCAATTCTGCAAACCTCTGTGGGGTGGGAGTTACTGCTAACTCTTTTTGTCTGCGAGATAAGCTGCCCCTAGGACACAGTCTCATAGGTGTTGCTGCTATGTAAAGATTTGGGTTTTTACTAGAAGTGTAAATCTAGGGTATCTTTTGCTGTTCATGAACAAACACAAAGGTCCCATACCTTTAAAGTGTAGTCGATCAAGTACTCCTTTATTAACTTTTGCCCTTGTTTTTCTGACTCAGGGTACCACAGTTACACAGCAGGCTTTTACTGCTTCCCCAAAACCAACAGAAGAAAAAGCAGACCAAGCTTATCTCTGGTACAACTGCACTGAGGTTAACAGAGTTAAAACTCAGCAATAGTCTCAAGGTTTTCAGAGAGACCAGACACCCTTTCGTGAATTACATGCCTGCTCCTTTCTATATTGCTAATAAGCCAGTAAAACAGAGACCTGTATGTGCAAAGGCAGAACCAGAATGTGGCTTTCTGTATTCGAGATGATGGCAGATTGCTTGCTAAATACCTTACCTAGGCTACAATAATGACTTTGCTTTTTCAGGAGGACCATTACTCATTACCTTCTGCTTTAGAAAGCATTCCCTCCCACAACATAGCACACATTTTTTACTTTTTCTTCTGCCCATTAAAGTTACTTGTCAAAATGCCATGTCACTTTTCCTAAATGAAGCCAGAGTTGATTCTCTCTTTGCCCTGCCCAACTACCTCCCGGGTTGGAGCCCAGGTCAACAAAGGTCCTTCAGTTGCTTCTAACACTCCACTGATGCATGTATGTACCTATGCATCACATGCAGCAAGCACGGGCACCATAGTTGGCTTTTCCTTCCAGCTAGCTCTAAGCAGCTCATTGTTTAGTCTGTGGTGCTCTACTTTGTTTCTGGACAATCACTGTAAAGGACATGGCTCACTCTGTGCACTTAAAGAGGACCTTGTGAAAGCACCTGGATTTAAAAAGCAGGTCTATTCTACTCCAAGTGTTTCTGCTGGACCTGTGCCTTGACTGGCAATGTCACATCACTTATGGATCTTGTTAATTCAGATTTAGTGTAATATTCACCTATTTTCTCCAGTTATGCAATACACTTGGAGTCAGCAAATGAATACGTATTATCAATAATGAAAGGAAAACACAGTTATTTTCCTTTTGCTGTTCAGATGAATGCCAGTTTGTACTTCAGATCTGAAGTTTGCAAAACTGAGATTTCATACTGCCTGTAACAACAAGAATGTTTTCATAGTTGAATGAAACCTAACACTGGAAACTTGGATTAAAACATTCTCATGAAGAGTCCAAAGCAAATGAAAACAGTAGAAATTCTATCAGTATGTAGTAGTCTGTACTGACAGTCAGATGAGATAGTATGGAATTAAAGATAACAATGGTGTATGGTGTTTTCATTGCCAAAAGTAAAAAAAAAATCCACCCTGTAAAAATCTGTAGCTATGGACATTATGTGAAACACCCCAAAAATTTGTTGAATCAGAAGCCTTGCTGGTATTATTGACAATTGGCCACGATATGTTGGCAAGAGACTGCCTGCACTGTGTCTGAAAGATCACTAATGAGCACTGTTATAAGGTCTTTCAGTCTCCAGCATCTTCTCTCCACACAGAAAGTAAGTTTTTAATTCTAGTGTGCAACTGGATGCCACACAGCAGCCCTGGATCAGGAGCACTGACATGATGGTTGGCTGGAAGATACCACTAGATGCTGGAAAGAGAAGGCTGCTTTCAAATACACAAGGTATTGATTTTTGTCTCTTTGACACTAAACTGGTGAGGGTTTACCCAGATTAACTGACACAAAGCACAGAATTAGCTGTATCAGTTGAACTATTTCATTTGTTTTAACTGAGCTTCCCCTCAGAGGGCAAGTCAGTCCTGTTGTGTGAAGAGTAGAGGAGGGAGGCCAGAGACAAGTTTGAACCATCCAACTCCAGAACCAGAAACAGTATGGGTCTCTGCAAATGTGAACTGCAGTGTTAGCTTAAAGACTCGCAGTGATGTGGGCTATGCTGAGTTTTATCATCCCACAGACAAATCAATGCATATATTTGACTTTCTGACAGGATCACTGTGGATAACGTAGTAAAGACCCTCCCCAAAAAGCCAGAATTTCAAGTAGTTGCTGACCAGAACAGTGAGGACTGTCTGCATCTGAGCCATTATTTCAGAAGCAGGGACAAAACGTGCCATCTAACCAGGGTGTGTTGGCTCTAGGTAATGCCAGACAAACTCTGGGTGACAGATAAAAGAAGTGGATGAAAGTCACAATGGGTATTAGTAAAGAAGCTTAAAAACAAGGACTGACCAGAGAATAAGAACTGCCAGAAATCTGAGATCATGCTAACTTCCTTCACTGGAGTGAGTCACAAGAAGATCGTTTACCTTCAACAGGCCAATCCAACACTAGTTGGTGCCAGAAAAATTATAACTTTGTATTTTGCATTTAATTTAAGAAAGCATGCATAAAAATTGAAGATTGCTTTTTAAATGCATTTAAAATAACTTAACATGTCTTCCCAAAGGAAATTAATAGAAAACTCAGCTTGTTATTCCTTCATGATCTTGATGTTTAATTTGTGTTTTGGTTTCAGGTTTCTCCAACTTACTATGTAATTTTTACCACCAGTTTGGAGGTTTGTTCTGTGTTGACCCTGCCTCCCATTGAGTTATTTTTTGCCTGCCACATTTAATCCACAGATTAGTAGTTTTAACATTTTAAATCACAAAGGATATCTAAATACCACGTAGGAAATGAAAGTTTTAAAAGTAGTTTTGAGCTTCATAAACATAAGCGTGGGAGGCAAATTTAATTGAAACTTAGCTAAGAGACTGAAAGAATCCCTGATGCCAGCAGAATTCCTTCTTTCAGTGTAATATTGCAATAAAAAAGACAAGCCAAACTCTGATGCATAGAGGAGAGTTCAAGAGCTCTGTAAAGTTTTAGATTTTTGTTCTTCTTTCAAGGTCTAATTCTTTCCCAATGATCAAAAATATTGAAATAATTCCTTTGAATATGTACTGTCAGCTGGGGTTTTGTTTAAGTTACGTTTTACCTGCAAATAAGTGTTTAGGCACTGTGGAGATGAAGCTCTGAAGCTGCATGTACAAAGTGCAGAGTTAATGCCTGATATATGACCATTTGCTGCTTGGATACTGCTGCTTGCAGAATGGATACCTTGGAATAAACAGGACTTTTCTTCAGCATAGAATCATAGAATAGAATCACAGAATCACTAGGCTGGAAAAGACCTTTGAGATTGAGTCCAACCATTCCTATCTGCCATTAAATCATGTCCCTGAGCACCTCATCCACCTTTTAAATACCTCCAGGGATGGTGACTCAACCTCCCTGGGAAGCCCGTTCCAGTGCCTGATGACCCTTTCTGTGAAATATTTTTTCCTGATATACAGTCTGAACCTCCCTTGGCACAGCTTGAGGCCATTCCCCCTTGTCCTGTCCCCTGTCACTTGGGGGAAGAGGCCAGCACCCTCCTCTCCACAACCTCCTTTCAGCTAGTTGTAGAGAGCAATAAGGGCTCCCCTCAGCCTCCTCTTCTCCAGGCTAAACAACCCCAGCTCTCTCAGTTACCCCTTCACCAATTTTGTTGCTCTTCTCTGGACATGCTCCAAAGCCTCAACATTCTTCTTGTAGCGAGGGGCCCAAAATTGAACACAGTATTTACGTCTTTCCCTTGGCATTCAGTGGAGCAGTCACCAAGTTGGTGAGCACTCGAGCAGTGGTGACCAAGATGTCTTAAGGTGTATTATCTATCCACTCTCCTATAACCTTACCATTTTTCCACCTATTTTTTAAAATTTATTTTTATTGTGGGAGAGGAAATTCTCTTGTCCTTGCCCTGGATAGATGTGGCTTGGTACTGCTAGGACAGAAAGATTAGTCCCAGGCACCAATGACTACTTAGTACATGAAGGAGCTTTATAAATGAGTATAGCAAAGCCTAGGGATAGAAATGAGGAAGAGAAACTCCATTTCCCAAAGAGATCATTTGGACAGTTTCCTTATTGCTATTGCGTCCTACACAAACATGAACGAACATTTGCCAAAGGAAGATTTAAAGCTCTGGTCCCTCCATCTCTATACTCTGTTTCTGATGCCAAGTGAGCCCAAGAATCTACAGTCTTGTATAAAACTCTCTTGAGGAAAATTCTGCTAAGCCCCAGGCACTTTGTGGCTGGATTATAGTCCAGAAATATCCCATTCTCATCTGCTGCAAGCTGATCTCTGCAGATTTGTATCTGAAAAAGGTCTAAGTTTGTCCTCCCCTAGTCCATATAACCAAATAATTTTATCATTATAGATCAAGAACAAGCTTTTGAATCCTGGAAAGTCCTCTTTTTTTCTTCAGAGTCTGACTTCCAGAGATAAGTAACACACTCTTCAGGAGAATGTCTGACCAATTATTTGTGTTGCATTTTTCTAAGTTTTATTTTAATTCACCATATTACATCTGCTTTATCAAGAAAAAGAAATAGCTATGTATCTCTATCTGTCCTTCACATTCTGTCATCTCCCTGGCTAAATCTTCCATCTAAACCAAGCAGTTTCCCACTCAAAACTGTACCAAATCCTCTTTAATAAGTACTTATCCCTTTCTATTTCTACAATTTCCTTTTCTTTTGCTGGCAAAGGACCAGAGGTGATGTCAGCTCTGGTACAAGCTCAGCTGTTGGCGGCACAGGATGCACAGCAGGCTAATCACATGGCTATTTACCCAGCTTCTTGGAGGGGTATTGAAGCTACTCTCTGAGCGATACTCAAGCAGCTAGTTTAAAGCTAGCTTGGTGTTCTCCACAACATGCTGCAATGTCCTGTTATAACATAGGGATGTTATTAATTTTCTTTTTCTTACTAGAAACTCATATCTTATTTATTCAACTTATTATAGTTGAGGCTGCACAATAAGCAGTCATTTACATCAAACCACTCATAAGAATGCATAAATGGCTACAGTTAATTAGTGCTGAAGATGCATGGGAATTTTAAGTTGTGCTTTCAAATGTGCCCTACTGATGACCTGCATTACCAGAATCTTTGAAATTATTGTCAAGAGTGTCTAAGTGTCTTTGTTCATCAAAATAACTGTAGATAATAAATTCGCATTTCCTGGTTCAATCTTTCTTCCAGATATTTCAAAGTAATGTTGTTCCTACACTTCACTCCTGAGATAAGTACTATTCTAGTAAGACTATTCCTGTCTCTCCTATTAAGTAGAACATTTATTCTGGAAAGTTATGATATACACCAAAGAGCTTAGTGAAATCAAGGTATAACATGTTACAGAGCTTTGAGTCTTCCAGTTAAAACTCCTTCATGGTGGAAGCATGAGCATTTTCTATTTTTTTTTCCTTTTCTTTCAAATGCCCAATCTAGTTTCAAAACTTCATAATTGCTTGAAATGGAAAATCTAACGTTGCAGTTTGTTATTACATGTGTACAAAAAGTCAGCATTGCGAAGGTACTGATGCTGAAGGTAAAAATTTCCTGTGATAAATTGTCCGTCTATCTAATATATGGAAATGTGCTTGGACACTTGACTGAAAGCGAAATGTTTGGCTCAATGCATACATACCTTTGTATCCCAGAATGGCTACTGTGATCGTTAACAGGGCACATAAAATATATAAGAAGATGATGGAAAACTTCAGTGCCCAGTTATTTTTACATTTGGTACATTGAGTCCCCTCCTGAATACCTGCAAAAGAAGATTTTAAGAATTTTAAAACAATGGGAAAGAATCCATTTTCTGAAGAACTATTTATTTAAGCAGATGATATATGGGTGCCTATTCTGCCAGGAGAGCCTCCATGGTGGTTAAAGCATCAACTTAGAGACAGATTCACTTTGGGATTTTAGCATGTGGAACAGAGGTACATTCTGCTTTGCTGAAAAACTTGTGACTTTCCTGAGAGTTTACAAGTTTCCAATTGTACTAAAAGATTATGGTGAGCTTTGGAAGTCAAATGTCTATTAGCAACTCCTCTGTCAGATACCACACTGCAGTAGCTCTTTCTCAGCCTTGAGTGTCCCTACAGAAGCAAGAGCAGACAGTAAACGCTCTGGAAGAAATTAAAATATGGAAATAAAATAGTGTTGTGAAAACCTGGGAGGAGTACCAGTCCTGCTTTATAACCATTACCACAAATAGTTACCATGTGAACACTTTCCTTCCATAATGAGAGAGATCTTTTTCTTATATTTGGGGGGGTAGGGTAGGGTTTGGAGAATGCTATTCCCACAGAAGAGTAGGGCTGCTATACTAGTAAAGCTAGTGGTACATGTACACTAACAGAATAATGCTGATGAATTTTGCCTTGTTGACAAGTTTAAGAAAAAGGGCCTCAAGCTGACGAGAGAAAACAGGCCTTTGCTACTTTACATTTGAGCCTTTTGCAGAATGGTTTGATATCTTTGAGTCTGTTAGGGAAGCAATATTCCTCATTTCTCTGAGTGCTCCTATGTGCAGCTTGAGAGTGTTGGAAGCACTGATTAAGGTACCAAGAAGTTAAATGGAAACCCAAACATGTAAAAACATGAAAACTGGACCACTGTGCTGAACGAATGTTTGGGATTTAACCCTCCTTTTGATGTGCATTAAGCAGGACAGGATTAATGCAGCTTTCTGTGTCTGTCAGAAAATGCATTTCTTTGATATTTTATTCTATTTGTGTACTATTAGGGAAGTCTCACAGGAAAGCTTTAAGCTCTAATAAATTCTGTGTACCAGATCACTTAACTAATCAAAAATTGCTCCATAGCTTTTTATAAGTAACTTTTATTTCCCCTGAGGCTTAACCCACAGCTGATATTACTTTTCCTAACTCATGACCTTCCACAGAGTGGTTTTTTAATTTTTCATTTTTTAAGAGAAAACCATGGGCCACTTGCCCTGGGTTCACAGAGGACAGGTGACCAACACATCAAGTTAACTATTTCTCAAAGAACAGCATTTTCCTGTGGCTCCCTGAAGTCCAGGGTACTTGAAGGAGAGATTATCATTTGGAACAACTCAGGAAGAGGATTTAAACAAAGTTTACTTGACAAGGCATTTTCCTCCATTCCCTCTGCACAAATACTCTTGTAGATAAGTCAGAAATGCTTTGCTCGTATGTCAGCCTGCTTTCCACGTTATGTCACCTCATGTCTTCTCTAAACTTTTCAGCTGTGACATCACATTTTACTGCTATGTGATGAAAGCAGTCATAGATTTGGGTTCCTTGGGGTTTAGGCTTAAGATCAGTTTGGAACATTTAGCTCTTCTTTCAGGAACAGGAAGATTTGGATGAAATGAAATAAAAATTTGTAAGCATGAGCCCAAGAACAGAAACTCCAGAGTGGAAAGACTTCTCTCCTGCCTATGTAGCTGGGAAGGAAGGGAGTGGCCACAAAGACAAGCAGTGGCATGGTCCATTTATTGGTAACTTGGATTTGGAAGGTTGATGGCTCCTACATGACTAAAGAAAAGACGAAGGGTCTATAGCTCAATAGCCAAGTTTGCTTCTGGATCCTCATGCATGTGCTGGTTTTCTTTGATTGGCTGCTGGTCTAAAGGAGTTTGCTAGTGGGGAAGCTCTGCTTGCTGATAAAGCTGTGAAGGGAAAGTGCAGTTTTCTGAAGGTTTGCAGTAGGTATTTAGAGACTGAAATTATTTCACAGTGGGAATGTGTGGTCTCTGGAGCACCATTTTGCTGTTTTCAGCTGGTACTCATAGGCTCATTGAACCCATGTGCACTGAATCATAAAATCACAGAATTGTTTGTATAGGAAGAGACCTTAAAGATCATCCATTTCCAAGGCCCCTGCCATGGGCAGGGACACCTCCCACTAGACTAGGCTGCTCAAGGCGCCATCCAACATAGCCTTGAATACTTCTAGGGAGGGAGAATCCACAACTTCCGAGGGCAACCCCTTCCAGTGCCTCACCACCCTCATGGTGAAGAATTTCTTCCTAATGTCTAGTCTAAATCTTCCCCACTCCAATTTAAAGTCATTCCCCCTTGTCCTATCACTATGTGTCCTTGTAAACAGTCCCTCCCCAGCTTTCCTTTAGGCCTCCTTCAGGTACTAGAAGGCTGCAGTAAGGTCTCCCCAGAGCGTTCTCTTCTCCACGATGAACAACTCCAACTCTCTCGGCCTGTCCTCATAGCAGAGGTGCTCCATCCCTCTGATCATCTTTATGGCCCTTGAAAGCAAGGTTCCTCCTCTGAAAGGTTTCAGTTCAGATTCCAGTCTTTGAACATCCTACATATCAAAAAACATGAGAAGCCTGGGGCAAAAAGCACATCACATTCACCTTCCAAACACACAGATAATAGAAAGCTTGATCCTCTCTATTTTGATGTTAATGGAAGCAGGACCAGATCCGTAACTGGGAAGACTGATAGACTGCAGAGGTACAAAGTACAGAGAGAGGCAGAAATAAAACAAAAATTTTTGACAGCACTTGCACATAGAAATGTTTCACTTGATTACAGTCTCATGTTAAGATTACTCATTTTATGACATGACCTGCTTTCTGTCACCATACACCAGCTTCCCATGTAGTGTAATGAGCTGCAACTTCACTGATGTCACTGGATGTATTGCAGTTCAGCATCTAGCATCATGTATGCTCCAGCACTTCATAAGGATCTTGTTTCACTTGTCTCAGTTCTCTCTATTGCTGGTTCAATAAAACAGCACTTTGGCTTTTTGGAACTTTTACTTTCAGCATATTTCAAACTGACATCCGAACAGCACCCCAACAAAAACCAGGCCTTTCCGTCCTTTAACAGTCCAGTGCTATTGGTATCAATAACATAAACACAGCATACTAAAGCAATCATACAGGCAGGAGATTCCGTTAACTAAGTTGGGCTGGAACTGCATTGCCTCCTAGTGCTTTCTGCCTGTCAGCTTAAAACTGCATCTGATGGCCATAGAATCCCCACTACCCTCATCTAACATGCCTCATGTCCAGGGCTGGAGTAAAAAAACCAGGGACCTCTAACAGCCTCCTTTGCTTCCCTTTACCTAGAGATGGACACCGTAAGTCTTTCAGAGCTGTTAAATTTACTCCTTTTTTGCAAATACATAGCTTTTAATTCTGCTGCTAGTAACAGCTGACTTTCTAGTTTAGTAAACACAATAAAAATTACTAAAGATAGAAGTACCTTGAAGAAAATATCTGGAAGACTCATTTCAATGTCTTTTTGTGCAGTTAAATAATCCAGGCTATAAGCAAAGGTAAAAGCCAGGAATGCAAACCTCTCTGTATAGGGATGAATTACAGTGTAACCAGGGCTCCACAAGCTTCTTAAGCACAGAGCCTGCCTTCAACTTATCCTAGTACTTACTCTTCCTTTCTACCTTGTTAAGGATGAAGTCCCAATAAGGTGCTTCTGATACAGGAGATGCATTTAGTCCACGCTATGAGGACAGTTATTTTTACTGAAGAGTTGTTCTGAAAAGATGTGATAGTTCAAACATTGAGCAACAACAGATGGGATATTATTGCAAGTGCTCATTATGATTAAACAAAACTCAACAAGCTGGCCTAAAGTTAGACAGGTTTATCACAAAAGTTGAGAGTAAACGCTTATAGCAGCCCATACTTGTGCTTAATTTGACAAAACTTCTCCATTTTTACTCACTTGACTGCTTGCTTTCAATGCTTACAAAAAAATGCAGCGTTCTTACAGGAGATAGAAAATCTCTCATCTAGAAAGCTGCAAGAAAATGTACAGGGGAAGACTCTACAAATCCATTCCACCGACAGAACATATGCAAAACCTGCAAAAGGGGTTTCTCAGCTGAAGTCAGCTCTTCTCCATTTGTTATTGCTGCTCCCAGTGCAGCACACATCTCCCTGTGTCCTGTACACGTGTTTTCAATGTTGGTCTGCTCCCAGACATTTGTCACTAACTTCCAAACCCAGGGAGTCAGGGTCACTTCCGCATGATGTGCATTTCTCACTGCTGATTTGATCAACTTTTAATAAATATCAGATGGGACACAATGTGCCCTGTTTCGCTGGACACATGCTTTTTTCCATTCCTTTCCCCAACTTATTTTAATAAGAGCTCTGGTTTTTCTATCTCACTGTTGGGAAGACATCTGGCCAAACAGAGAGCAACCTAGTACAAAGGGATCCTGCTGGCTCACATGCTTTGGGGACCCCCTTCTCTGCAAACCAAGATGGTCACAAAAAATATGCAAGTGAGACATCCCCTGGTTACCAGGCTTTGTAGTATTTGTTTTTATAGTGTTGCATTCCAGTGACTGAAGACTTTGTTCTCATGCAGGGGGTATACATCTGCAGATTCCTTTTGGGGTCTAGATAAGGAGGGGTTTTGCTGGGGGAGGAGCTAGGTTTTTGGTTGTTTTTTTTGTTGTTGTTCCTTGTTTTTTAATGGGAAACTAAATATTTTTGCTCTTTGACATGGAGTAGCCATCTTACAAAATGTCTGATTCCTCAATTGCATTGCACTTCAGGAGTACATCTTTGAACACTTAAATATGATATGCACACATGTTTTTATTCTGAGTAGTTCTTTCAGAAGTATTTGCCTCTGTGTCCTTTTCTTGGCTCCTGCTGCAGGATCTTAGGTGGCCTAATAACATTTCTGCTAGCAGATCAATTTTGACAAAGATGTAGGGTTCCCTTTGGAAACCTTAAAAAAAAGTACAGGTAAGGTGATTGAAGAAATGTAGTGCAGGAAATGAAAATACATACATCAGTTAGGAGGGGTTTTCCCCAGTGCCATTCATTTAAAAGAGATAACATCCCTTGAATTTTGGAAGGAAATCAGCAAGCCTAGTTTGTAGCCTTCAAATGTTAAATTTCTCAAGGCTAATGCTTTCAAAACTGATAAGCATTATATCTAATAGCTATACTTAAAGGGTTCTGAGCAAAATATGTATATTGAACACGTAGGCAGGAATCAAATACTGAGAGGTACTTAAGCCAGCAGATTTGCAACAGGCTTCCAGCAGGTGCTTATCTCACTAGCAAAAGTAGCTGATCCCATGAGGAATCCCTCTCTAGTTTTAAATAAGTAAATGACTCAAATAAATCTGGCTATAAGTGACTAGCTTCAGGCATCCAAGTGTAAAGTGGTAGCTTCTTACTAATACACATGACTAAGCACAAGGAAAGTAAGTCTATTTCTTAGGACAGAAAGGATTTAAAAATTCAGGCATATAAGCATGTAAATACATGCACACATACTTACATAAACACGTTTATGTTCAAATATATAAAATCATGTATCCATACACACTTTTTTTTAGAAGAAGCTTTTGCACTGACACAAATCCAGCATATTACATTAGCACACTCAAATCAAAAGCAAACACATCTTTGCCAACAATAAATGTTGTATAGCTTTGAAATCATTGTATCTATCCAGCCACAAAATTCAAAGTGACATTTTTGTCTTCTCTTCTGATTGGTGATACAGATTATTAAGCTACCCTTCATGAAAACAATTCCTGTGATCCTCCTTGAATGGTTTAGATGCAATCAGCAAAACTGATGATTTGATGGTTCCACATGACCAACCTGCCTCAGAAAGCAATCCTTCTTTATAATGGTTATACATGGCAAAAACTGAGACTGGTTTGATTTCTTTTCATAATTATTTTGAGAGAAATTTTGAAGCGCCTGGTTTGGTAGAGCCATGCTGCTATCATAATTCAAACTGTTACTCATGCTACAGCTCCCTCACATGTGCATATCCATCCCCTGGGCTTTGCTGGGAAGAGCTATCACCCAGGTAAACCAACACCCTTTATTGCACATCATAAAACAAGGTGATACTACTGAATTGTGTCTGCTGTCAACCACTTCTTCACTTCATTATTTCCCCTGTGCTTGGCCCTGGGGAATACGTGAGTGCTAGCTTTCCTTCCACATCCACAGTCTTTGTAATCCCTGTCTCTGCAATGGCAACAGTCCTGCTCACCCAGGTGGTGCTGTCCTGGCTTGTGGGTGGGTGGATTGCAACAGCCTGCTTAACTTCATAGTCAGATTTTTACAATGCCATTGGAAAAAATATTTAGCACAAACATGATGTCATTTGTTCCAGAATTTACTAGTTTTGCCTCTGGTTTTGTAATCAAATAGGGATAAATGCAAACTATGCTTGTTTTGAAAAGGTTTCTAGTTATTCACTAGGAAGCAATTAAAGTAGCGAAACTTGAATTCTAAGCAGTGGGTATGTACTCACCTAACTTGTGCCAGTTTTCCTATGCCAGGTGGAAAATCATGAAACATGGTAGCAAGACAGAGGCCAAAAGAGCCACTCTGTATTTCAAGTAAACACTGCAAGATACAGAGCTTCTTTCTTCATAAATTAATAAATAAATGGATCAACCCCTAACCACTCCATCCTTACAGGTTTCTGTGTGTCCTGCATAACCTGATCACTCTGTTACACAGTTGGTAAGGAAAGGAAAAAACATACCTCAAAAGTCTGTTCTGTGAATGTATTCCTTAAAAGAGCTGTGCAACTCCTGACAGGGCTAGTGATGTCAGTTCCTGTGATTTTATCCTGAAATTCATACTGTTGATTTTCTTTTTCACCCTGTTACCCATTTCTTTCCAACTGCAAGGTCCTACACCTAGATCAGGGAAACCCCTCTTATCAATACAGGCTGGCAGAAGAAGGGATTGAGAGTAGACCTGTAGGGAAGGACATGGGGGTACTGGTGGATGAGAAGCTCGGCATGAGTCGGCAACGTGTGAGAGGTGATGGATGCCTTATCCTTGGAAACATTCAAGGCCAGATTGGACAGGGCTCTGAGTGACTCGATCTAGATGAGGACGATCCTTCTTATTGCAGGGGGGGTGGACTACATGACCTTTAAAGGTCCCTTCCAACCTAAACCTTTCTATGATTCTATGATTTTTACAACTATATAATTATGTTAGACTTTCAGCTTGCATTTTATAAGAACAGCATATTCCAAGACTGTTAAAAACATCAAAGTGGGGAGGAGTTGTTCGTTATTGTTTAAGACAATAGAACAATCCATCATTTACAGAATTTTTCATAATCCTACCCCATAAGGAGCCGCTCTTACCACCAAGGAAGGAATGCTGGGGCCAGCAGGGTTTACTATGTCCCTCATACCCTGAAGCTGGAGCAGGACACTTTGTCCCAAGAGCTCAGTACATTTCAGTGGAAAGGGGGGTTTTCCTTCTCTGGAATGTCTTGGAAAAAACCCACCCTTGACGATGTGCAGGTTGCAGCCTGAAGCTCTGCATGCAGGAGAGGCTGGGCAAATTCCCTTAAGATTGAGTCTGTCAGCGACAGCGGCCACTTCCCATAAATCCAAATCCCACATCTGACATAATAAAGAGCCTCAGAGGGCCAACACTATTATCTCTGGAAAGCTTTGAGTCTAAGAAATACTTTATTCTATGCAATGTACACAAATCCTTTCATTAAATGAGGGGAGAACCCTCATTTTCAGCCTGACCATCATCTCTCACTTATTTATATAACCCAGCCAGCATTCTCTCTCTGGCTTTGTTCTTCTTCACAGCAGACCAGAGATTCACAATGAATTGTCAGAAATCCTAATTATACACTTCACCAACCATCACCATTTAATTATATAGTATTACTAAACAATGTCCTACTGTGATTAAACACTAAATATCTTAATTGAAAGGATACAAAAAGCCCAACCACAACACAGGCAAAGCAAAGACTGCTGAGTATCTGAATTGTATGTTAGGCAAATATTATGAGCAGAACTGAAGGACTACCATGGTAAATTTTAAGAAAAATCGTGGATTTGCAACAGTTTAAGGTCCAGTTATAGCAATGTGGTAAGAATATCACACCACCAGAAGGTCCAACATCCCATAGACTATTAAATTTAAAGACATGTCTGGAGCTTAACTCAAACCAGAACAAAACCCAGTAAGTGCTGGTGCTTTTAAATAACTGTCTGGAACAGGAGAGATGTGTCTGTCCTTAGTTACTGAAAATCAAGCAAGAAATTACTCAGTTCACATCTCTGGAACTAAACTCAAAAATCTAATTAGGCTATTCAGATGATGAGAGAAAGACTAGAAGAGTTAAAAGAAGATAAAAATAATGTATGAATTAAAAAGCTGTTTAACGACAGGCAAGACAGCCACAATACATCACAGCAACGAGCCTCTCTCAAACGGTATCCCAATAGAGAAGGATTTAGACTGACTTGCAAGAAGACATATAGGCAGATCTATATGGAGATCAAAGCTAGATCTTTGGTTTGTGCAACAGCCTCCTAAGGCAACCTGAGGATATTCCATACAATGAATTAATTAAAAATAGAGTAAACAAAGCTTTAGCAAAGTCACAGAAGGGATCTGTCCTTCAAAGTGAAGGCATTTAGCCAGAGGGCAAAGTAATGCTATTTCTGTCTAACTACAGGCCCTCCATCCTTAAATAAATAAGCTTCCTAATGAAACATAGCTCCTAATTAAGATGGTATAATTTGATGACTAATGTAACATGATTTTTAGTCTTAATAATTAACTACAATTGACTGAAAGGAGGACAAAAGTTTAACACAGTCAAAGGGTATATTTCCCTTAGCATTTTCTATTTTTACAACACAGATTTAGGTGTTAGTGACACTACTAATGGTGTTATATTGACTGGTAGGTAGAAAAAATAATAACTTTTGGCTCTGTGGCTTGAGATACGTTTCTTTAAGAGGGCAATAGGATCTCGTCTGGGACTGTGAGTGTGGTAGGTGCTGATACCACCAGCAGTGACACCTGTACTGCAGAGCGACTCACTGGGCATATGTGAAGTTGTCCAGAGCACAGGTGGAAAAGCCATTCTCTTCACAGGAAGCTTCCATCCTTCGTTTTAATAACTTCTTCTGTAACTTTTAACATTATGTTAAGGACAATGTTCAAAATATTGGATCACTGTTTTATAGACCAAAGGAAAGTTCACCCTCACCAGATGAAGACTCCAGCCACACACATGCCTCTTTGTACTCACCGATGCTGCCAAAAAATGCTATTCCAGCTATCTACCACATTAAGTATTTTTATGTGCCTGCACAAGTCAAAGAGGAGCACTTGGAGACCATCTGTTCCATGGTTGTTTCTGTGCAGGTGCATATGTGCACCTCTAACACAATTGGGGCAGATTGTTCATTTAAGTGCATTATAAAGTCCCATATGTCTCTGCACAAGGTACTTTCAAACTCTTGTAATTCATGTAAGTCTAAAACAATTTTCACCAGGTAGTTGGAAACACACTGAACCCCCTTCTCATTTGTATTTTTTTCTTTTCTCCTCCATTACCTCCTGGCATAAAAAGTGTATTTCTTCTTTTCCATTACAAAAAAATAGAGAGCTGCTTTTGATGAAGCATTCAGTAGGGAAAAAAATTACTGTCAAGCTATGAATAAGCATGGCCAACTTTATGTGGAAAAGTAAAAGTCTGAGAAAGTTATAGAGACTGTGATTCATTAGCATTAAAATGCAGATGTATCTCTACTATAGACTTTGTTACATGTTCCAGCTGGATTGCTGTGATGAAAAGCTGACATTAACAAAATTGAAAAAAATTAATCAAGATTTGATGCCTCAAATTAATATACAGAACTTTATCCACCCTTTGCTGAACTTGGTGGTAAGGTTTCTGTTGCTCTCATTAAGAAGCATTCTAACATTAAAAAATTGCCTCTTTTCCAATGGAAAAGTCTATCTGAGGATATTATTTGGGATTTAAAATGCTTATGTGCACATAAAACAAGAGGTGAAGTTGTTTCTGTTAGTGCTGGATACTTAACAGCAGGCACCTTATTTGGAACACGACCATGAGACTGGACCTACACCCCCAAAATGAAGAGGGCCACAAGGAAGAACACAGTAGAACTTCACACAAGAAAACACAGTATGTCTATGGAAGCTTGCTCTACTAATTTTTTAATTATGGCTGTAAGTGCTAATTGTCATTTCTGACTAGCCTTCTCCATGATGATATCAAGACTGCCTGGCTGAGATACCATTGCTGAACAGAGAAGAAATTCTGCCTGTAAGCACTGCATCAAATGTAGCTCATGGTCACAACCTCACTGGCTGTAAATTCACTCCTAATCTCCTGAGGCTACATGTTCAACTATAGGAGAGAAATTATGCCCAGGTATAAACACTGCTCCTTTGGAAGTGTGCTGCCATACTCCCTTTGGTCAAATCGAGTCATGGCATTAAATCACCTACAAAGGACAGGGGCTGGCAGGGCTTTATTTTTCACCTCACTGCCCTTCTGAAACCACTTTCTAAAGGTAGGGCTTTTTCTTCAGAAATATTGCAGGCCTGATGGCAGACAATAAATCCTGTTTCCATCCTCCAACCAAGCCAACCTCCCCTAATCCACCTCAGTCTCTGTTTCCTTTTCCTGAATCTTATCGTTTCAAAACAGACACTTTCCTCTGTGAGGCTGGATCTCTAGGCTGAGAGGAAGGACTAAGACCCAATGCAGCTGCCATCCTCTAGTATTCTTACTCTGTTTCCTCCTTTCCTTCTCATCCTCTCTGTATCCTGCAGTATGCCCAACTCCAGCACTCTCCCAGCATCCTGGGCAGAATACACCTCACTAGAATCCAATTTCCTGGATAAAAAGCAGACTTAGAATGAATTCCTCAGGCAATCAGAACATTTTTCACATAAATGTGACAATGTGCAATGGCTGTACATTGTAAGGAGTAAACAACCCTGATAAATGGATTTTTCCCATGCAATACTATCAAAATTTCTGTGATTTCCCCCGCCCCCTCCTCCCCCCATTTAATATTCACCAGTACCTAGATAGGAAAGTTTTATTTCATAGATTACTACAAAAAGTGTTCTGTACAGAGATGGGAGTGTGGTTGATGAATGCAGTTCATGTTTTCCCTCCTAATAAAGCAATATACAAATTTACATTGTCTTGACAAGCATGGGAAACTGCTGAACTAAATCTGCTTATTACAAGTGAGGAGAAGTTATGTAGAAAGGCATCTAGAGCACTGTAGTCACAGATAATGTAAATGACTAGCTAGGAGTACAACAAATACACTACCTACCTACATAGCACCTACTCGATGTCTTCCTAATGTCAATGCAATCACTGTACTAAGCAGGTGAAATCTCTGCTGCAATCATGGAAATATGTTAGTTGATAAAACCATTAAAAGCATTAACCTACTAAATCTGTAAGTGTACATAAGTCTTGCAACAACTTGGCATTGGTTTTTTATATTGTATTTTTAACTATCTGAAGAATGATGAAGTTCTCAAGTCATGGCTACTAACAATCAGGTTTCCTATGTTGGTACGATATACCACTGAAAATATGAGAAAATGGTCCTCTTCTGTACTTATTGTAAAATATGACAAATCTTAGAAAGTCAATACAATTCCATGCATTTGTGTCAAGCCTGCATTTGGTTTTCAATTCATATTTTTTTGCCAAATACCAAGATTTATTGGTCCTTGAAGCAAAATAATGACTGAAGCAAATCTGAGGTCATTATTTAACTTTGAGGTCAATACATCTTGCTTTTCCACTCCCAAAGAAGTCAATATCGGCCTTTATTTATGCCATATTTTGCAGCTGCTCTTTTGAACTCCAGCAGAGAAATACATCATACCCTTAACCCACAGTTTTTCAACCTGGGAGTGGAGACACTATAATTTACTTGCTCAATACGGGTGTCAAATGTTTTCAGCCCTTAACTGCACTAAACACTCTTGTTCCTTATCACAAATTCAGCCACACATATGTAACCTCTCTGGCTTCTGCAGTGTTACATGCAGTTTTTATCAGTGTAGGTGTTATCACTCAACCAGGGAGCTGGTAAACATATTTTCTTCCATGTCAAGCTAAAAGCATAGACTAGAAGAGCAGGTGAAGCAGCCAAAGTGGCAGTTCAGTGGAAATATTAGATTAAAAAAACCCCACACATGCTATAACGTATTTAATGAAAAATCCAATAAACTTCAAAATAACTTTTTCTTGTGTCTTCAAGAGTCCACAGGCACTGAATCCCTAAGTGTCCTCAGACTTTTAAATAATAGCCTGACAAATAATTTTCACATATTAAGAGTAAAAACATTTTCTAAAAATGTCTGTTTCTCAGCAGTTTTATTTTACTTAGAACATTTACTTCTTGGCTGGATCCTTACATGCCAAATTTCAGCCCAGTATGAATTTTTCCATGGCTGAACTATATAATCCTGAAAAGCAAAGTTGGAAATGTTGAAAACTATAAACTACAGCTAAAGGCACACATCACAAATGGGACTGTGAAAAGCAGAGCTTTCAGTGCAAGCAGGACATCTTTAATGGAAGATAAATTTTGTTAATTAAGTGTACTTCATACATCACCTTCTGGAACTCTTACTGAATCTGACTCAAGCCTCTACAAGGAAGAAATGTTTTGACACATAAGATGCAGCCTTTTCACATAACAGACTAATGGCTTTCAGTATTTTGCATGCTCTTTTTGTTCTTCACTTTTTACCCAATCCAAGGGAAAAGTAGCATCCTGTTTTCTTGTTTGAATGATGCATTACTCTATTTAAATGGCTTTGGTAAGACTTTCTTTAATGCTTTGAAAAAACCCACAACCTTTCAAAACAATTTTTAGTGTGAATGAATGGATTCAGCTCTTTCATATCCTATTTCATGAGCACTATTTTTACTGGCAAGATCAATGTCTGTAGAATTTTTGGTGTTGTTGCACAGTTGTGCACATGATACTAATGCAACCCTAAATGAGGTTAAACCCTTTGATAAACATCCTGGTAGCTCTTTATCAAAAGACAAGAGAGACTATGTCCCCTTGTGTTACACTCCTGCAGAAATTGTACGGGTAGTCCATTTTGTTATGCAGGTTCTTCTCTCTTCCACTCTTTGTTAAGAGCTTTGTTAAAGAAAAGTTAAAGGCACTTATGGAAACTTTCTTTAAGTGTTCTGCCAAGGTGCATGAGCAAACTCAGGTCAAAATTTTGGTGCATGTGGACAGAAGCCAGAGGAGAGAGGAGCACTTAATTTTCAATCGTTATTTCATTAGTCATGAAACTGCTTAGCTGCTCCATAATATTTTGGACTGTCTGAAAATGGCATCTAGCTTTGTGGGAGATCCTTCATTGGCCTCTTTCAGCCATTTACACAAACTTTGTAAGCTTTCCAAACTAACATAAAACTTAATGCACAACTAATGAAGAGTACAGGGCAGCTGTTCAAGCAAACTGCATTACAGGATAAGCTGGGACCACCTACAGAAAGTGAATATCAGTGTAACTACGAGTACGCTGAGAAACAAAACCCATAAATGCTGTGCACTGTCCTCAAAGCAGTGGCTCCAAAAAGGATAACAGGGCAGATGACAAGCAGGCTAACTACAGAATTCCCATCATGATGTTAGGGCCAAAAGGGCAGATCCAGCTTCCCAGCTTGCTGCAATGAGCTGACAGTTGGACAGGTCTTGGGCAGCACGGCATTGATGAGCGCCTGACTCAACACAGGGAGACCAAAAGCTCAACCCACTGCTGTGGATCTCCAGCCTTCCCATAACAGCAACAGTCTTTGGAGCCTAGACAATCTCAGACAAGCTCAGCAGCTTGTCTGTCAGGGTCAGGCTAGTCATGCAGAGACCAAGAGCAAGGATCTCCTGGGGCTGGTGACCAAGGGCAGTTCTTTGTGGGGTGAGGAGCTTTGAGGCCACTGGCCAAGGCAGCACATGTGGGAGGGAGCTGCTCTTGAGTTAACAATCCTTATGTCCATAGTGGGAAGGTTGCAAGTCTTAACAGGCATTTCCCGCACTATGAGTCTTACCAGGGAATGGGGGCTCAGAGTGAGAGGCTTAAATTGAACCAAATTTTCTTATTTGGAAGAAAACAACAACAACCAAAAAAAGAAAAACAGAAGACTTTGTTGCAGACCCTAGGCACTCTAATGGAGCACTGGCAGTAAAGGGTACTTATATCAAGAGGCAGGAGTAACATACGACCCTGACTATAAGTTGGAGGCAGAAAGATGCCTCTTGGAAATGAAGCAAAACTGTAAGCAGTGGGAGTGTTTACAACTGGAACAAATTACCATCACAGGGGATTCCCTGTATTTTAATGTCTTTAGATCAAGCCTGACTCTTCATTTAAAAGATATGCTTTAGCCAAAATACAGTCATTTTACTCTGTACAGGAGTAACTGGATATAACTGTACAGCCTATCATACACAAGAGGTCAGAGTAGCTAAGCACTTTGGCTCTGATCCCTGCAAATGGAAATACGTGTCTCAGCTGTGGCCTGCTGCACAGAATATATATGTCTTTAGGGGAAATTAATGGTGATGACAAGGCGTCTCACTGCCCTGAGGGGGATGTGCTGTTCGAATCCAGCTGAGCCCAGAATTAAAATGAGGAGTGAGCAGATAACCCTTCCAGATGTTTTATGGCACTGGATGGAGACAGCATATGATAAGGGTCAGCATAGTTCTGTATGCTGGAACACAAGAGATATTTTTTTGTTTTTTTTTCTTATAAAGGATGTAGTAAGGCTGTTTGTTAAAGAAAAAAAAAGGAATAAAGGCTGGAGGCTAATTAAAAGCCTGTTTCTACTAATACAATGGGAGAAACCGCTCAGGAACAGTCCATTATGTTGAATCACAGCCCTGCCAGAACAACACCTGCCAGAAAATGCTAAGAGCTTTGGTGAGTTCTCTTTAGCCCTTTCTAAATACACCTGCTGAGAAATCAGTCTGTGGGCTTTCCCTGAGAGCAGGTACCATCTCCAGTGTTTGGGTATCCATTTGAGAGACAGCAACCAAAGCAAGTACGTATCTTTTACCTAGGGCTGAAAGGATACTTTTCTCATCTGGCCCTTCCTTTTTAAACTTTTTTTGTTCTTTAAATAAAAGGAGTGACTAGAAGTCCTAAAGCTGTCTCTTCCAGTCTTCAGTACCTTCTTCAGAGCTGCCCACCAAATTCTACAGAGGTTATTCTTGCCAAAGCGCAATTTTTAACTTGAAGAGTACACAAGGCATATGGGAAAGTATGAGGGAAGAATGTTTTAGTCAATTAATACAGATTGGGGACAGTACTAAGCCACATGTATCATGACTCCATTACAACTACCTAGAAGGAGGTTGTAGCAAGGTGTGTGTTGGTCTCTTCTCCCACATGACAAGTAATAGGACAAGAGGAAATGGCCTCAACTTGTTGCAGGGGAGGTTTAGATTGGATATTAGGAAAAATTTATTTACTGGAAGGTTATTCAAGCACTGGAACAGGCTGCCCAGGGAAGTGGTGGAGTCTACATCCCTGGAGTTGTTCAAAATGTGAGTAGATCACAAAACCACCAGTTTGGAAAAGACCCACTGGATCATTGAGTCCAACTATTCCTATTAATCACTAAACCATCCCCCTAAGCACCTTGTCCACCCGTCCCTTAAACACCTCCAGGGAATATGACTCAACCACCAGCCTGGGCAGCCTGTTCCAGTGCTCAATGATCCTTTCTGTGAAATTTTTTTTCCTAATGTCCAGCCTTAATCCCCCCAGCGGAGCTTGAGGCCATTCCCTCTTGTCCTGTCTCCTGTCACTAGGGAGAAGAGGCCAGTTCCCTCCTCCCCACAACCTCCTTTCAGGTAGCTGTAGAGAGCAATAAGGTCTCCCCTCAGCCTCCTCTTCTCCAGGCTAAACAGCCCAAGCTCTCTCAGCCATTCCTCGTAAGACTTGTTCTCCAGTACTTTGGGACATGGTTTAGTAGGCATGGTGGGGTTGGGCTGGTGGTTGGACTGGATGACCTTAGAGGTCTTTTCCAACCTTAATGACTCTATGTTTCCACAAAAATTCATGAACACTTGCTGATAATGCTTGTGACTACTAAATAACACAGTATGAAATGTAAATATTTAGGACCAGGATGTGAAACAGAATCACTCTCTAGAAAATTGTAAAGATCTAATTTTGACAAGCTTGTGGAAGCTATTACTGACATACTATTTAAAACAGAGCTCACTTGACATTCACAGAAAACTTCTGAGATCCAACTAGTCTCTGCAGTCCGTATTCTGGATATACTTCCTGTTGTATTTGCACCCCTTACTTGTGGCAATCAAATTAAATGCTGCATTTCAGGACAATTTGGTTACAAACAGAATGACATAATGAATGATACAGTGAACCAAATACTGGAGGATTGTTAAAAGTACTGCACAACTGTGGATGAAGCCTTAAGCAATGAAGCTTGTTTTCTTAATAGAATTTGAATAATAATAGAACCACCAGGTTGGAAGAGACCCACTGGATGATCGAGTCCAACCATTCCTATCAAACACTAAACCATGTCCCTCAGCACCTCATCTACCCATCCCTTAAGTTCTTGCAAACTTTCTTTTATCCACATCTTCTGGGAAGGTTCCTGCAACTTGCAAGGTAACAGAGACAGAAATAAGGTTCTTTTGTTAGCTTTTCATGGCATAATGGGTAATCAGCGCATCAGCCTTTTACAGCCAGGAAACCTGCTTCCCTCTGAGCCTTAACTTGAATCATACACCACATTAGTCACAGCCAGGATTGGCTATGCTCTGCTTCCAGCCACAACTCTGCCCCACTGGGAGAAGGGGTAAGGGTGCTTTTGGGAATCTGCAGCATGGTAGTGACTCCTGTCATTGATAGGGGACAGTCACTGCAGAGAGTGCGTGGCCACCTCCACTTCAGGGTGATGTGCTCGAGGGATGTTCATGCTCACACTGAGTTTTTTTGCTGCCTGTAGGTCTATTACTGCTTTTTTCAACTTTTTTTTTCATCTAATAGGCAGCAAAATGTGGAAGGCTGAGAGCTCAGACATACTATATTATCCACTCTGACACCTATTAACAGATAAAATACCATTGTAGTACCCAGGGTGCTTCTTAAATTAACAGTGTTGCCTTTCAGCAAGGATGCTTAATGTGCTGCAGAAAGAAAGACTAAGGGCCTGTGTCTTCTTAACTCATTTGAATAGCACCTGGCAATCTTACAAACTGAAAAGCATTGGCTTGCATTTTCATTAAGACTCAGCATGCAGATTCAGTGCCAGTTCCCATTGGCTCACTCCATCTTCAAGATAAGCTGCAAATGAATCCATTTTACTTTCTGCAGTAGCGAGGTCAAATTATCTTTGTATCTGCTCCAGTGGAGCCTCACAGAGTTAATGTCACCAGACTGATAAAACTTGGACCAAAATTCACTGTGCTGACTGCTGCCCAGTCTCTGCTCTTCTGTTCTTTTTATAAAAAACTCATCCTTCTGTTGTGCAGCACAACTGCTAAAGCCACCGCTTCTAAAATTCATATCTTTAGTTTGCTTGATCATGACTTGCTTTGGTGAACGTCCTCTTCTTTAAACAGATTGAATTTGCTTAGTAACTATTAAAAACTGAAATTCCGCTATAAAGGTTTATCAAAGTAAATTAAGATAATTTTCAGCAGTGTGAATTCACTTCACAAATCAAGTCTGGTATTCATGTGGCTGTGCAGATGCACTGACTCAACTGCAGCTGCAGACACTTGGAAATGAGCAGAATTTGTCCCTAAATCTGCGATTGTTTGATGACACAATTAATGTACTATGACCTTCAAGTGAAGATATTACTTAAAGAAGTTATTTAATACCGAGTTCCAGTATATCTAGCACAGAACACCACTGCTGATAAAAATGTGGAGAAAGTGAAAATTAGGGTTTTTTCTAGTTCTGCCTTCATTGCAGTTTTTCAAATGTATCTATCTCTGAGATGTTGGTCAGCAGAGCAAGCATTTCTGCAGTACTGACACACCATTCAGCTCTATGTGGAATATGAAAAAGATGCTCTCATGCCACAAGAATGTAAAGCACTTCCAGGTTCAGGGAAGTTACTAAAATAAACAGTCTACATTTCAAAATTACCTGGCAACTCCTATTGAATTTGGGACCATTCATCAAAGAAACAGTTTAACACTAAATATATGAGTAGGAGGTTAACAGAAGTTGCTGGTGGTTTAGCTCTTTTGAAATTTGGTCTATTATTATTATTTAGCAAGTGCCCCCAGAGCCAAAGTCCCTGTTTTGAAGACTCTGGACTAACCCCACTTCCTTACTTAATTGTGTCAATCAAAAAGTGACTGGAGTTCCTGATTTTGGCAGAGGAGAGAGAGTGAAATAAAAGCTCTAGAAAAAGAAACCTACATGTTTGGGACAAATACTGAATTAATGAGAAAAACATCTATGATTTGGCAACCACAAAAGAAATAAAATTATTTTTTCCTATAATTTTGACATTTTCCAACAGGAAGTTCTTTATTCACAAAAATTTTGAGACAGCTTTAGATTATTAGTATA
This sequence comes from Piaya cayana, assembly GCA_013389865.1. Classification (NCBI taxonomy): domain Eukaryota; kingdom Metazoa; phylum Chordata; class Aves; order Cuculiformes; family Coccyzidae; genus Piaya; species Piaya cayana. The sequence goes on along the minus strand of WAAB01019994.1, from coordinate 193,121 downwards.
ATCCATTTTCAGCCCTAAAATACGCCACATTCACCAGGTCCGCAGTACTCTGTTAGATTTGCTGGAGAAATTTTGACTATGCTTTTCTGTACTTACACGTTTATCCTTTAAATACAGTCCACCAGTCATTCTCTCCACCTTAAACAGCACAGAAACAAAATTTAACTCCCAAGAGGTAGAAATGTGAAATTTCAGGTCTCTCTACTGCTGGCATACAGTAAGCAAAGTAATAATCACAGGTTTTCCATGGAATCTGCTGCCTTCTTCATTTTTTTTTTTTCCTCTGAATCAAAATTTCAAATCTTACATCAATGAAAATCTAGGACAACTCCAGCATCGTAACTGTGAATTAAAACTGGTACAAGTGAAAACAGAGCAGCACCTGAAGCATTTAAAATACTACTTGCTGAAACAAACTTTAGATGCCATATCCAAAAGCCCTAGCTTTTTTTCTTTTAAGATATTTTGTGGGATATCCAATGGGACTCCCAAGAGAGGTCACCAATTCAGAACTAAAATTATGTTCAAAATCAGCTTATATCTTCCCAGGACCAAACCTTGTCACAGTCCTTTCTGGTTTTCTGTCTAGGCAGTGCTTCCAGGAACATCCTCAGAGACCCCGAAAACATGCAGTATAAAGACTGGATGGTAGGGAGTAACATCGTTAGGAGAAATTAATGCACTATTGTTTTCACTTGTTTTTAAGAAATCAAGGACTTTTTCAGATTTCCATGTTCTGCTAGTGAGAAGGTGCACAAGAAACTGGGAGGAGCAGTCAGGCAGCTGGCCCAAGCTGGGCAAAGAGATATTCAATACCATTTAATGTCATGCTAGTATATAAATGGGAAGTTGACTGGGGGCCAGGGTTCACTACCTGGGGATGGTATGGCTATTGGTCATTGGGCACTGGGCAATTCATTGCACATTACTTGCTTTGTATGTTCTACAATTATTATCCTCATCCTTGATTTCTTTGTTGTCCTGTTGTCCTGTTAAACTGTCATTATCCCAGCCCATGAGGCTTCTGGGGTGGGGGGTGGAAGAGAGGGAGAGCTTGGCTGTGTGGTCTTAGCTGATGGCTGGGCTTAAAACCACGAAAAGTCCCTCCATCCTGACCTAGCTTCCCTGCTACTTCTATTCCAGGTCTCTTTTCTAATTTAGCTAGTCAGTTAGGTAAATACCAGAGACATAGGGAGGAGGCTGGGATAAATAAGCCCTCTGAAACCAAACTTTGAATTTTAGTCAGATGAGGTAAAAATTGAGTGACTCCCATGTGGTGCAATAGCTCACAATTCAGTTATCATCAGTCTTCTTCATATGTCCCTATCTCCCACCTCATAAACAACCTGACAGCCCTCCACCTCTGACACTTTACCTGCAGTACAGCTAATTTCCCCTGTACAGACACATATACAACTAGATCTTATATCCCATTCCTATTGTCATCCTGCCTGTCTGTGCAGGATGTTTCTCATCTGCTCAGCAATCCCAGTTCTCCCTGTGATACCTAAAGCCTTGTGCAATGTGATCAGATCAAAACTGTCAGAAATTCTTCCTTTAGGTATTTACGACTAGGTGTTAATTTTCCATGTTGTTTCAAAGGGGTGTATTCCTTGTGGTTTATGAGTAAATCTCAGTTTTTAATTCAGGCTGAAGCTGTCATTAAGACATACAGGTTCTTTATTTTAAGGCTTCTACAATGAGTTTTCTCCACATTCTTTCTGCTAAAATGTTGGACCCTAGGTTGGCCACCCGTTGCCACCAGATTCCTTACATTTCTTGCTGACCTCTTCCAGAAGAGCCCCGAGGCAGCTGCTACCTCCTTTCTTAACCCCATCTGACTTCATAGTATTTCCTGTATCCCTCCTGCTGCCCCCCTTTCCCATCCACAAGACACACATGGGCCTACTGATCGCTCTGAAAATCCTTTGGAGTTATCCTCCCACTCTTAACGTCTCTCTTCTCACATCCTGGTCTTCCCCCCTCCTTTCACGTGTAAAACTTTTAATGTACAAGGGAAGCTGGTCCGCTCTCTGTCTCCCATGAGCTGAGCAGCACCCGGATCTTGTGCACAGAGCCCCAGTCCTGCTCCATTACATTCTCCTCCCTCCTACTCCTCTGCAGAAGTTGTCAATGCCCTCAAGACTCAGCAGCTGCCCTGCACATGCGTCTGCCACCTGGTCACCTTCTGGTTTTGCTTGTGCCATGAATGTCCCCATCCTTAACCTGTTAATAATTCTGGGCAGGGAATCTACTGAATATGCTGCAGTTTGAATGATGCAACCTAAAGTATATTAGAAATGATTTAGGGAATGTAGAATTATAGCTACTCTCCTGTAGTGGAGACACCACAGAACAGAATTTGTTACCCACCTCCCAACAACCCCCCAGCCCCCAAAAGAACAGGAAACATAGCAATACCACTTCAACAAAGACTCAGAGGCTTTCCCTGAAATCACATCATGTCATGGAAGAAGGCTGTAAAAGAAACAGATGTTGACAGTATATCAAAAGACAGTTGCCATTGTGCCGATAACTTGTTATCTGAGGGTGGCAGTTGTCAGAAAGGCTTTTGTAACAGATCTCAAGCCCACCTGTCTGTTGAAAGAGGACACATCAAAGAGTTGCTGAGACAGAAACAGTCTCCCATGAAACCTGTATTCCTTTCAAATGGCAATATAATTGCCAACAAGATGCATGAGGATATGGAGAACATGTCCATACAGCATAAAATATCTGGCAGCTGTAGCAGGTACTTAGCAGGGTTCACCAGTCTGTGGGGTCATAGCTGAAAACACCACCAGAGGACATAAACTTTGGAAAAAAAAGATGAGTTGGATTGTCAGAGCAGCTCAATTATGAGGCAACTGACTTAACACAGCCAGTATTGTCTTTCTTTAAAAATATTGCCAACTAAATACAAAAAGGAAGCGCCCACTCATGCAGGAGCGATAGGTGTCTATGTTTCAGCAAGCAGTGAAGGCAGTGCAGGTAACCACCACACCCTAACAGTAGGACACCTTGTAACTAAAGAGAGAGGAAATACAATTGCTAGATGTACACTCAAGATTAGAGATATGGTATAGCTGTGTCTTGGGATGCTGCTGGAATACTGTATGTCATTTTTGCATCTATTTAAAAAACTGAAATGTAGCCATGGTTTGGATGGTACAGATGAAAGGATGATAAAAACCTACCTTAAAATGAGGGGCTAAAACCAAATTTTCCTGAGCTTATGAAAGATGAGGCTAGGCTGACTTATTCATGTTGTGTTCATAAATTGAGCACTTTTTGACAATACAGGGCTTTCTAGTAAACAAAGTCATCATAAAAGCCAATGTAGTGGACAATGAGGTTAAAGCAATTCCTGAAAGACATGAGCTGCTGATTTTTATTAGAGAAGATGATTAAAAGTGGGAAACAGTGGAAAAGACATTTAATGGATTTTCTGTCAAATGAAGTTTTAAAATTAAGACTGGATGTCTTTTTAAAAGATATATCTTATCTCCAGGAAAGAAAAATGTTCTTCATTCAGCAATTACTCTGTCTTGCATTATGCAAAAGGTCAGGTTACATGATCATAATGGTCCCCTCTAGTTGTAAAGTTATGAGCCTATGCATTTTTAAAGCATTCTACGCTCTTGAAAATAGTTAATTGCATCAAACTATACGATTATAAAAATGAGTCACTGCCAAGAAGGATAGTCTAAAGAGGGAATTATACAACAGCTAGTAACAAGCTGCTGTGCATATAGAAATGGACTCAACTGCAAAAAGCAAATATATAGATACCACATGGATGTCTCAAAAGACTCCCTGAGGGTACAGAGACTGCCTGAGGTATGCTAGATACTTGTTTGGATAGAAGACCAGAAAGGAAAATATTAATAATACAGCATGTTTGTTCCCTTTGTGCATTTGAAGAGATTTTTTTATCTGAACTCAGTTTTTCTGTTGCACCATTAGCCACCTCAGCTATCTCTCACTCGCATCTAGTCACCGTGCTTGAGCTGGGACTTGTGTTTACAAAGCCAGGCCGGTCATGTTCTGACTGGCTGGGTAAGCAGGACTCAAGGGCTGCCAGAGCCCCACTGTGCCAGAACCTCCCAGACTCAAGACTTGGCTAGCTGCTTCCACACTCAAACCAGAGGTGAGCTCCCACGTAGGCAGTGTTTGTCACAGGGGCATTTGGGGTGGGGGGAGAATTTCAGCCTTGAAATAGGGAACTAATGTCACAGTACAGACCAGCAGGTGTTGCTCAGGTGGAATCAGTGCATTTCTGTCAGGAAATCTATGATAAAGCAGAAACTGAAGAGGCAGGAGACACATATGGCAATTGATGAGTCCCATTATGGGACTCTTCCACTCTGGCCTCTCAAAAACGGACCAGAAACTCTTTTTCTTCCTTTCCTGTTTTAGGAAAAAGGTTTTTTTAAGTATTGTGAGGCATCAGGGTAAGCTATTTAAAACGGAACTTCTAAACAACATATAAAACAAATTGCTTTAAAAAAAATCCAACATCACAACTATTCCAGCATTTCAGAGGACTTACTGTGAATTAGTGATGTTTGCAGTCCCTTTTCTTACTAAACAGTTCAGTCTGTCCTTGAATACTAAAACAGCTTTCACCTTACCTTTCAGCCTTCTGGGAACTCTTATAATTGAGAAAAAACACTGACATGTTCTTTGGCTTTTTAATTAATGCCAACAGATGCAGTTTTTATTTTACTCCATTTGTGCAGTATTACTGGAACTCCAAACCTCCCTGAGAAAGACCTGTTGGTAACAGCCTTCAACTTAAAAGACCAATAGATTTCTTTTGAGACCTCACAAATGCACCACTCTACAGCTTTTGTGTCTATCCTGCAAACATGAAACACAGTGCTGAGAGCTCCAAGTTGATAGTGATCAAAGGACCAGTGTGGGCACATTACCTCAACACCTTTGTTTTGTGTCCTGCTTCATGGTACAATGAAACATATCTTTCAACACCTAGGCATCATTTAAATGTTAAAGGACTTATGCATATGCAAATGTTGAGAAAGCTTTTGGAAAGATACTTGCATAATGTAAAATGGGATTTGAAATTATACAGCTTTCCTAATCTTGCAAAGCAAGGTTTTGATTTTGTCTCAGGTTTAAACTCACAGAAAGCTTTGTCTATGGTATCTCACTAGCCCTCACAAGAACTGGTTTAAAACAGCATAAGCTTCATCAGATACAACTGAGTTCCTCCCCTGAAAAATAAAAAAGAAAGCTTTAATGATCTTCAAATATAAAGCTTTCTGAGATGACCATAAGCCAAAATCTACTTGTCTTTCCCCCTCAGACTCCCTGTCTTGAAAAGCAAACTTCACATCTGCTTGTTATCAGTAGTTATCTCACAGCACGCCTCTGAATCATTTAGAAAACTCAAAGCACATGTTTATCCCTGCTGAGGAACCAGTCATTATGATGCTATTTACAGGCCCTTGGTGACCCAAGCTCACTACATGGTGTAGAAAACTGCCAAAGATTTTGTCTCAGGGGTTCTGACTGCTGCTAGGTTTAATTACTTACCATCAGCTTTTCAGCCATGAGGCTACACTCCCTCCTTTCAAGCTGCATCGAGGCATGCCTGTGTAAGGACATGTGGGAAAGCTAAGATAAATCAATTAGACATATGAAGCACGTTGCCTCAGACTTAAAGCAAATTAAGCCTTCATGTGGTTATTCTTATTCAGGAGAATAAAAAAAGCTTTCACTTTCCTGTGCAGACAATTTCAAAGCTGCACCATCTTACAATGGTAGAACGTAGTGAAAAACAATGAGGGGCCAGGAAGAGATGCCAATAGTCTTGGGCAAATGCATTCACATCTAAAAATGAAATATGCTGACTGATTAGCAGTGTGGAAGGATGATATACCCTCCTGACACTGAAGTATGCTTCTCACAAAACACTGTGCACACCAACTCCTTCAGGGCCTTTCTGCTTAGATGGCCACATGAGCCTTATATTCCTCTTAGCACAAGGATGAACAACGACATTACTACAAGATGCTCAAAGTAAGTCTGCTTGTTGTGGGACAGGAAGTCTGATGTAGGACTACGCTTCCACTGACTGTACAGAGTCAGCAGCTTTGCTCAGTATTTTTGATATTCATAAAAACCGTGTAGAGGTACCTCATAGGCAGTATCCAGCTTGCAATTGCTCATTAGTATACTATAGCAAAAATTCCCAGCATTAAATCCAAATCTTTGTCATTCTAAAGGTGTGGATATTGGTCTCTCCTTGTGCAAAAAGCAGAAATCTCTTCAGATAATTCTTCAAAATCCTCTTGAAAATCTGTGCAGGGCTAGCCCCACTTTAATTTTTCATGAGTTTGAGTAAAAATAGAGCCCTATATTTTTGCTATCCAATGAGCACTTTCAGCAGTAATCCATCTCTTGCTTTTTTTTCTTTTTACCTAACATTTTTTCAACAAGTTAAAAGGGTTTTTCTAAACTTTTAGTGAGACCTCAAGAAACAGCAAGAATCCCAAGACTGCTTCCTTGCCTCATTTTGCTAAAGAATATTTTTGAAAGGTAACAGCATCAGACAGGGGTGTTGCAGCTTTCTCTGCTTTCAGAGAATGCTTCCATGTGGGGATTTACAGAGAAGGGACTTAACAATGCCACACTTCAAGTCCTGCAGTGCGCATATGAATACTTGTCAGAAGCTACTTAGTGTAGCATGTCCGTGTGAGGTACCAATTACAAACAGAGGCACCTACTACAAATTCCATAGAGCAGTTATAAGGTGTCTGTCATCTTCTCAATTAAACTAAAACCCAAAAATAATTTTTAAAAAAAGGCCCAAACCAAAATGCTTCAGCAGATTGAAAACAGCTGAATGTCACTAGGATTTCCATTTCTTCATGTGGAGAAATATGTGTAGCTGACAACTTCAACCACACGTTCTGCGTGCCGCCTCTGTGGAGAGGATGTTTATATATCCACTCACAGGCATTATGTTCTTTAATAACATAATACAGAGAACTGAAAAAGCTTAAAGAGAAAGCAATAGGCTACAGATAGTTCAAACCCAAAGCTATCTTGAGAAAATGATGGAAACTTGGGGTTGGATTAAAAAAATGCTTCAACTGCATTGCAATGTGACACTGAAAAAGTCTAAAAGCAGTGAGTATATACAAAATATCTGTTCTGCCACATAAATAGATATTAAAAGTTTAGCTGACATTCCACAGTGGCTTGACAGAATAGACTTTGAAGAAATCAAATTAGAAATGAGAAATGGGTATGCAATTTATTTTTTATCCTAGTGCCACTGGTCCAGTTCACTAAGTGCTAGGGGGCTGCTGCATTTTTTGGAGGTGAAATGTATAGTTCCAGTCTGCCTTCATTAAAGCAATGTAGTACAGCTTTTCTTTTTTCTTTTTTTACCTCTTCAGTTTTTGGCTGGCCCAGGGACTGGACTGATTCTTTTCACTGAGGTTCAGCTTGACCTGGGATGAAACTCCAGAGGTGTACATCACTGACATACAGGAGGGGAAGACAGTGATAGATTGGGAGGGGTTGTTTCTGCTGCTGTTGAAGACTGTCTTTCTCCTCTCACACAAAAAGCTCATGATTTTGAAAAAACATCACTGTCCTGGTTAGGTCCACACAGTATTTGCTTCACTGAAGGCTTTACAAGCTTTTCTTCACGCCCAGGTCCTGCCATAGTTAACCAAGGCTTTTCAGTTCCATTTAATTTTTCTTTGAGATGTAATTACTGCAGCACAGTCAAGCTTGGAGTTACTCCTGAAGACCACTCAGAGGCACCAGCTGGCACATGCTGTGGCTTCCCACTTGCTAGGAATTGCTCACCACGGGTGACATGTCACAACAGCTCTTTCAACACACTACAGATTTGCATCTCTCATGTTACAAGTTGCATTCATCTAGACTAGCTGAGACACAGGGAAGCTGGCATCTTTGCTCTAGCTTGCTGAGGCTGGAAAAACAAGGGTTTGATCCGCACACTGCTAAGGCAGCATCTCACTTTTGGATACAGTGCATTCCTAAGCCTTTCAGAGCGCGACCCCACTATTTCTGCGCCATCTCCTTTGCTGCTTCTTTATTCCAGGATCTTCCTGGTGCCTCCTTCTGTACAGACCTTACCAGCAGGATCCTCCAGTGCCCCTCTGCCTTTCTGCTGTCTCTCCGTGCTGGCTGCCTGCCACATGAGGATGGAATGCAAGCAACCACCCTTGAGCTGCACTTTGCTTGGTGTTGTGCCTCATTGGACTGAGCAGGAGCTGGTGATTTGTAACTCAGGCGATGTGTACATTCTCACCTTGTGAATTCAGATTACAACTCAGAGACAGTACCAAGGTGAGCACAGATGCAGGTGTGATTGTTTTAAGATACCATCTTAAAAAGTGGAAGCTCTGTACCAGGCGGTGGTTATCTGGGAAGTGGGGTGCTGGACACTGGAGAGTGAAAGTTGAGACACAGTTTCTCAGGGGTGTACTCTAACCTCCAGTTCACTAACTGCAGCTTTAAACAGTAAACATCATAATGGAAAGCCTGGCCTATCTACGCAGGGATAGGGTCTTTCAGACAACACATCAACCTCTTTTGCATAAGAATCAAAACTAGGTGAATTTAGCTAGCCCTCTGGACCAGCTTGTTTATACTGCCTAATTGTGGTCATTCCTGTGGCTTTGTTTGTTTGTTTACAACACTACTTGGGAGTTTGGGAAAATGTTGCAAAATATTAAAAAAGAAAAACCGGCAGTAATTCTTTAACCTAATGTTTATAGTTTAAAGGAGGGCTCTGACATGCTACAATATTGCAAAACTCCAGAATGTCTTTGCACAGTTTGTTAGTATAAATCAGGGACAATTTACACAGTGCTTAAGAAACAGCTATTTCTGGTAGAGTTGTGAGCTCCTGCAGTATCAGGCACACAAGATAAGTCACATATTCAAAGATGATGGAAACACAACCAAGAGATTCAATCAAGTTTACTATTAACTAACTTCTATCATCACAATAAAGGTGGCATAAGAAGTTCTGAGATTAAGAAAAAGAGAGTGAGATGGCACTACCTTCCTGTTACATCCCCACACAGCATTTGCATCACTGAAGGATTTAAAGCAGTATTACTAATTTCCTTTCTTCCCTAGATTCAAATGGGCTTTATGAAGATGACCTGAGCTGAGTTTGTATGCTACATTTCCTATACTTTAGTTCATATATTCCAAAATTGTCCCTTTTCCGGGAGCTGTCAATCTTACTGATACATCAAGATAAAGTATTGCAATGTTCTCATAGTCTGATTGGAGATAGTATGGTTCACCTGAAGAAGCATAGGTAAAGTCTGGTATCTTATTTAGCAAGAATCAATGGGACAGTTCAGGAAGAGGGACTTTGAAAAACTCTGTGACAGGAGCTACAGTTCAGTGGACTTTAAAAGAGGGTATTTTACTTCTACATTCATTAGATACGTGCAATTGAAAATTTTCCTTGCCTTTCAATGCAGAAAGCCTAAAACCTACAGTTCTGATACCATGAGACTGAAACAGTTCTGGAAGTGGTACATCAACAACCTCTTATCTTTAAAGCACAGGAGCTTTCTAACTAACCTCCCTGTGGACACTTCCTGGAGAAATGCTCGCTCCACATCCCTTGCTCCTCCTCCAGCCTATGTTTAAATTGCCTGATGGTGACCAATGATAGGACCCAAGAAGCTGTGCCAGGGGAGGTTTAGGTTGGATATTAGGAAAAAGTTCTTCAACCAGAGGGTGGTGAAGCACTGCAACAGGCTCCCCGGTAAAGCAGTCATGGTGCCAAGTCCAATAACATTCAAGAAACATTTGGACAATGCCCTCAGACAATGGGGTGAATGTTGGGGTTGTCCTATGCAGGGGACAGGAGACAGACTCAATGACCCTTGTAGGTCCCTTCCAACACAGGACATTCTACAAGTCTATGATGCCACGAACANGTCCGTTCTCTGTTGCCTGAGTTAGAAATTTTCACTCAGAATTGCCCAGGGTTTTGCTTTGCTCCCTCTTGTCCTTTATTTTGTTGAACTTCAGTGTATCGAGATTTGCAGCCTCGTGTTCCCCCTTAGTATTGAGGATTACTCTCTGCTTGTGGTGAAATATCCATCTTATACTTTCTTTCCTCTTTGTTCACATCTGGAGACAGGCATGATGTCATCAGTATGGTATGTCATCTGCCTCATCTCCCCTGGTAAAAATGAGGAAATTCGCTTGATGCTCAGCATTCATTCAAGAGTCCTAATGCAATATGAAACTGCTCAGAGCAGATTACCCGCTCTGGCTGATCTGATTTATCTGTGCCATCACACAGCTCTTTGGGAGGATTTTAACAGCCATTGCCTTGCTCTCAGGAAAAAATAACTTGTCTTATTCATAAATTCTCATTTTTCTCTGCCCTTCCCCCAGCCTTGAATCCCATTTCTGTGCTTTTAAAGGTGAATTATTTTCTTGTTCCCCTTTCATTCCAGCAGAGAGATGGCCCCTTTTCTGTTTCAGTGGGATCCGGGCCTTCCTGCTGCAGCTGTTCCCTCCTGGCTGGCAGCCGACTCTCTCATCCGAGTTCACTCTTAATGTAGTTTATTTTTCTCTGTCTTACTTGTTTCATTCTTTGCCTTTTTTTTTTCTTCAGCCTGAACCTCTCTTAATCAATCTCAGTCTTAGCTCTTTTCCTTTTCAATTCAGCCTTTCCTGCTCTGCTAGGTTTAGGGGTAAAGGAAACAAGGCTTCCTTGAAGTAACTTGTCTACTCCCTTTTTTCTCCATTTCCTTACTTTTCCTCTGCCAGGGAGGTCAGGCGAGCTCTGACCTTGGGTAACACTGCAAACTGGAACATTTCTGGTTGCAACAGAAACAATGCTTTAATTAGCACAATGAAGCCAGCAGAGCTTTCCTGCCCAGTGAGGCCTGATGCATTACATTTTACAGCACCTTCCAGACTGAAGCTCCCTCTCAGGGAATAAAGTCATGATTTTAATACCATCCCTCCTTGTCATTCAGAAGCAATACAAGTCGAACATACTTATGTATGTTTATTTTTACATATTAAAAAATAATAAAAATTAACCTTTAAAACTCAAGTTGTGTTGCTGTGAACCCTTATTTTGTTTGTGGCTTTTGGTTATGCAACTAAAGAGTCACAATGTCGATGGACTTGAAATATCTGAAGGATCCTGTAAGAATTGATGATATGAAATCTTAATTGGAAAGAAATAGTGTCCTTGTGTGCACCTATGGATGGCAGCAGGCATGTACAACTGAATCCCACAGGAACAGAATATGGCCCTACAGTCTCCATCTGAAATGTTTTAAAACCATATTGGTCTGAATGGGGTCTGAGAATTGGTCCTAGATGTAAAAGAAATACTCTTTATGAGACTTCTTGTCTGCTTAAGACGTGTTCATAGAGAGCAAGCCACACTCTCTAGGAGTGCTAGGGTCACTGAACCAAGTAAATGATTTAGGGAAAATACCAGGCAATGTAAAAACACTGTTTTCTTCCTTGGTGGAAGGTCATCTCAGCAGCTCGCAAGCATCTAAGCCAGTTCTTTTTAGCAATGTCAACAGGCATAAAATTGAAGGCTGACCATTCCAATATAAAATCATAGTGATTGGAAATCATGAATAATCCATGGAGAAACTGTCCTTAATTAATTATTACATTTCTTTGGAGCCCCAAGTTCACCAGGTAATGGTCAGTAGCCTCCTTTTATTAGTAGCCATGCTTTACTTATGCCATCTGCAGAAGAAAATGACTACATTTAACAGAAGCCTCTTACTTAGAGCTGCAGGGGGAACTAATTAAAGGTAACTGAAACCACATCTGCTAAAATAATTATGTGGCATCTAAACTATTTTGGAAAGGTCTCATTGTTTCTTTGTGTGATATATGCAGAATGTGATTGGAAACCTACCATCACTTTAAACAACATAATCGTGGCAAATGACATACCTAGAACTCTATAGGATGCTACTTAACATAGATCTGTGTAACACTCATATATGTTTTATATGTACATACACACAAACACACACATTGCATACATGGACCTTTTTTTTTAGTACTCTTACTACCTGCATATAGTCCTTACTAGCTGCATATAGTCTTCAAGACTTAGGAGAGTGAAAGAAGCACTGGCATTATAAAACTATAATAAAGATGCCCACATTTTGGCAAAGCATTTTATAATAACACATGGAACTGGTTGTTTGGAATTAAATACATAAAACATTATTCAACCAGTCTTCAGTTAAGAAAAATTTTCTTTCAATCATTGTCATGTAACAAAAAGGCTTGCACTTAACGTGCATACAAAAAAAGAGTCAGTACTGAAGCTTGAATAAGAGTTTCAGATGAGGTTTGAATTATTCCAGATTCAGGTCTCAGTGGGAAGCTCAGATTTTAACATTTGCACAGGGATGCAGCTATCAAAAAGAGGTAAAATCAATTGACAAAAAGACACAGAAAACTAAACTGATTTTGTCATTTGGACCTTATTCAAAATAAATTCTTTAAAATGAAGAAGAGGAAGGATGTGCTTTTGAACTCCCTTCTACTTTAACTGTTTATGTCCTAATGATGTTCATCATCATGGTATTTCAGTCTCTTTTAAAACTGATTAATACAATCAGGTCTGCTAAAGGCAGGCATTATCACAGACTGATCCAAAGTTGGATCTGGCTTTAATTTTACAGGCACGTTCTTCTCCTTACATCCAATCCAATGTTTGTTATTATGCATATTAAATGTTTTAGGGTAACAGTGGTTCCCCAATAAAGCCACAACAAACTTGTGCAGGGTCGCAGGGCACTTGCCTGAGAACCTGTACCCTCCCTAGCCTGCTCAAGCCAAGCATCTTGAGTTTTTCCAGAGTAATACTCTCATATCCATTTCCATTACTCAACTTGCATTTCAGTCTTAGGGAAAGAGAAGCGTGGGGGTATATAATAGATATCACAAAGTTTATCCATAGTAAACTTGATTTTGCTCATAGTCTTTCTCTTCTAAGTGACAGCCCAGCCAACATGCAAATATCTAAGTAGTATTCAGCATCACAAACCCAAAGCTTTGTTACTTTTTTATAAAAAAAATGTAATGAGAACATTGATGATGTATCAGTACAACTATTACTTGGAAATAAGACCTAATACTAGAAATCAAATCAGTTCCACAGCACATTGGAAACAACATACTGTCCCTCCTGGAGATGGGAGAAAAAGGAGATGAGGCCACAAACTGGCAGGATGACGGCTGCATTTACCACTTTAAGCAATATATGGTCAGCAAGCATCTACTGCTAAAAGATCAAAGTACAAATTTCCAACTCAGATATTACTTTTGTCATCATATGTGGATGTAAAAGATTAGGCAGAGTCTGAATGCTTTTGGAAATAAACATGTGGTAAAAATACTAGGCACTAAACGGACTTCAGGGATAATACATACCAAGACATACCAGAACATCCAAAAACTCCTTATGCTTAATGTAAACTAGAAAAACACCGTAATGGGCAATGACAGGCAAATGGTGAAGAAATATGTAAAGAATGAAGCTGATTTGTTTGCTATAACAGGTATTGAATAGGGCAGTGCAAAAAACCCTCAGAACGCCTGACTAAAAGGATTCCCTCCTTCCAGTCTGCTGGGAGGAGGAGAGAGATAGCACTTAACAACATGATCAGCTTAAAAGTTGGAGTTCCAGTTAGTCTGAGACTGCAATGACTTCAGTGCCCTAGGAAATGCTTGATGGCTTAAGGAAGGATTCAGTCACAGGTGTGACAGTTTTCACAAAGTCATTTGTGTGATTAATTTTTTTTGTAAATAGTTTAATTTAAATTTTCCCCATTGCCCTCTTGCACAGCCCAGGAAAACCAGCCTAGGAGCCACGATGTTGGTTTGTAATGGACCGTGTCCTTCTATTGTTTTCTACTGAGGCCAGAGCAAGTCATGCAGGCAGTTTCTTAAAAGCACTGTATCATCTAAATATGAAGATGCAAACCTTCTGTGACTTTAAAAGGTACCTTAACAACTAAACCCTGCTGAAATCAAAGAAGCTTTAAGAGACAAGCAAAAACCATTCCTTTGCAACACTGAAAGCAGGCATGAGTTAAAAATGTAAAAGTTCTTCAGGATCGCCTGGTCAATTGTCTAATAAAGCAAAATATTTTCTGTACATTTTCTATTTTTTTTCCCCCCTGAAGTTGTTTCTTACTGCTGTTCTAATGGCTGCTGTATGAAACCAGGCTTAAAAGAGGTATATGGAAGCTACAGGTGGGCTGTATGAGGCCTGCTCGCAATTACAGCAGAGCTGGAAGAGCGCAAATGAAAACCAGACTGACAGTTTGGGATTTTTATGTCCCAATGAAACCTGCACATTTAGATAGTTTCAAGAATATCACATATGAATCTTGATTGATAAAAGGTTCAGAGACTGGATGGTCTCAGCTTCCGGCAATCTTCATCTCAACTTGATTGAAAACATCATTCCCCATCTTGGATGGTATGTGGGTCACATCAGTGGAAGGAGATGAAGTTCACCCTGTTGGTGCCCTTTCAGATCAAATGTGTTAAGAATGACCCTGACATGCCAGAAGTGTTGACTGACAGTCTCTTTCCCTCAGATAATGGAGAGGTTATGCAAATCATGGTGTTTATGAGCTGCTACAGAAGACCCGAGCCAAGTCTGGTAGAAACCACCCCACCAATTCACTGGCTCACGAGCCCACCCAGAGAAGCTGAAAACCTCAATGTTCCCTTCTTATGGAATGAGAAAATGCCACATTGAATTTGCAAAACTAAAAATCAAATTGACTTGGACTCCTGCGCCAAGATATTTATGTTTCAATTGCCTATTTAAAGTAACAGCAGATAGTAGTTTCCATTTTCCTTGAAGCCATTTTCAAACAGGCAAAAGGGTCTGAAAAGTGAGTTACAGCCTCTGCCAGAATGGAGGATTAAGGCTGTCAAGACACTATGATAAGAATTATGGTACTTTCACATTAGGATTTGGGATTGGAAGTATTGAAAGAAGACCCTTACAGAGAACTTGGAGGCTGTCCTCATTTTCCCTGCTACACACTCATAGCTGACCCTTTCATACTATAATAATCATTACAACAGAGAAGCTGTTGATTTTAGTTTGGAAACCAGCTTTAAGGCAAGCAAATATTGACATAGTTGAACACATTTTCCAAATTCCTAGATCTGGAGAAAAATTTCCAATAGAGTGATAGCACTGGAATGAACGCATGCTCCCTTCTGCATAGATAAGGGCTGATAGTGCTCAGAAAATGGCTGGCAGGAGACACACATTTGTCATACAAAGTTAAGTCATATTTCATCACTCAGCTCTGCACTCTCTCCATCTCCTCTCCTCTTTCATTGTATTTCAGCTGCAACCATACCAATGCTGATCAGTATAAAGTCTGACTCCAAGAGACAGAGTGGCAGCCAACAGTCCTATTCATATGTCCACACATGGGACTGAGGCAGTTGACTACAACACTGTAGAAAAGTCTGGGCACCCTCCATGTTACATTAGCCAAGGAAGTATCAATCTCTACACCGGACTCAGGGCAGTATACTATGGAGAACAATGTTCTTATTCTGGAAGTTCTGACCCATGAGCTCCCATGCACCTGCTAACAAATATATAAACACAAAGAGGAGGTAAGAGGAAGACAAACCACACTTAGGTTATCAGAGCTGCATGTTTACAGCAAAGTAAAATGGGCATGAATAAGACAGGCAGAACTTGCCTCCATATAAGCAGTCTGTTGGTTGCTTGTAGGCTCTACATGAAGACTGTATTGGTCAGTACCTAGATGGCTCCATGAACTGAGACACTACAATCAGTTTTGGCCTCAGCAGACCTCAAACTCCATGAATTACTGCAGGCAAGGATGATGCTCTGAAATTTTCATCTACATGAACAAAACTAGATTCTTGGTCTTCAGGAAATTGCCCATAAACTGAAGGATGTTCTCCTGTGGTATGTCAAACTACAAAACTGAGACCCTGCATGTGTGTGTAAATTATTAAAACAACCAAAGGAGTTCAACAATTTAATTATAAAGTCAGTACTCAGCTGACTGGTTGAGTAACGAACACATTCGGAGAAAAATATTTCTGAATAATGACTAAAAATATTGCCAATATTAATGCAAAAAGCAAAGAATTTCTAATGACTAACTTGACCTGCAAATTAATTCCATTTAAAAAAAAAGTGATTTGGATAAGCTTAGAAGTAAAAGAAGCATGCAAAGGTTTGGCATTTAAACAGATTTGTAAATAGAAGACATGTCGCCTTATAAAAACTCCTTTAGCATGTCAATTTCCTAAAGACACAGTAACTGCAGACATTTTTTATTGTTTTAGGACAGGACACTATGAATTATAGAATAGTTTGGGTTGGAAGGAGCCCTAAAGATCATCGAGTTCCAACCCCCCATGATAGACAAGTACACCTTCCACTAGATCAAGTTACTTAAAGCCTCATCCAACCTGGTCTTGAACACCTCCCTGCTATGGTTAGGGTCTTCATTTTTGCAATGCAAAAGAAAAGGAAGACCGTGTCTAAAAGCATGGCATTATGCAGATAAAGCAGATTTAAGAGTGAAAATTCCCCTTGCTATTGAAATTATATGTGCTTATGCACTGAAGAGAGTACAGTCTTGAAAAGCATAACTTCCCTGCAATGCGCAAAGTCCAAAACAGTTGGCAAGATGGGCCTGGCTTATTTGCCCTGTCCTGTCTCCCCTAGGCCCCCCACGCTGCATTCTCAGCCATGGGCCCAAAGTATCAATAAGTTGAGTCCCAGGACCCCCATCATCACTAGGCCTATGGCATCACCTTGCACCCAGCCTGCACTGATGACCTACAGGCCAGCCACTCCCATCACCCGGTTTGTAGCCGCTGGCTTGCTAGAGGGCCCAGAGTCAGTATATACGCTCCCCACATGTGTGCTGCACCTCATGGGCATGAGAAAGCAGGGTCTAGAAAGGGTCTACTTGAAAAACTTGTCCCTTCCCATCTTAAATACGAATGCTAAAAAAGAAAGCAACAGAGACTCTAATATATGATTCTAATTAAAACATATTCAGATGGTGACAAATGAAAGGGATGTTGAAGGTTAGAGAAGAAGCATAATTGCAGCTGAGCTTCTGCTTCTTACAGAAACAAGAGAAACACTATGAGGGATGTCATATTGCACTTGGCTCCTGTCCTAAAATAATTCCACATTATAAATATTTGACGCAGCACTTAAGACTATTGCCTTCACAGGATTTAATGCAGTATAATGTAACACATCTGTTTGTTACCCACATGGTCTGAAGAGAGTGAATGGGTAAGATATGAACAAAAAATGCAAAACCATATTGTATACTGTTACTCCTGTGTTAATCATGCTGTTCTCATTTCCTATTGAATTATTATAATGCAAAACGTTTCATAATACCTGAACAGCATGATCTTGTTCATCGTTTTTTCATCTACAAGACATCAACCTTGCTCCTACCATGACTTTCTGTACTCATGAAAAGTCATGAGAAGTTGTGACTTGCATGGGTACTGTGTTTACTGCATTTAAGATGAAAAGTTGAAGTACTTTATGAAAATGTAGCAGCATACGACAGGTACAGTCATGTACCTTAAGGAAATATGATTGCTTTTTTTTGTCTTTAATTTAAGTACTAAAAATTTATCATCACCAGCTCACATTACCTGAAAAATTGTATACTGAAGACAGACATGTTAACCAAGTTAATAAGCCTTCCCATCAACTATATTGCAGCTAAGTGACATTTTCTTACTGTGCTTTGAAGAGCTGCAGCATTGCCATACTTTG
Organism: Piaya cayana; assembly: GCA_013389865.1. Lineage (NCBI taxonomy): Eukaryota > Metazoa > Chordata > Aves > Cuculiformes > Coccyzidae > Piaya > Piaya cayana. Next base: position 175,243 of record WAAB01019994.1, on the reverse strand, counting down.
ACAGTTACCTCCTATGTCAGTTCCTTCCTGCTTGTAGGGGGAATCCTTCTTAAGGGCATCTTTCTTAAAAGAGAATCTTATTTACTTAAGAAAATCTTTCTTAAATTGTAAGCGTTATAACCAAAGAAAAATGTTAAAAGCCACACACAGTCTGGGAAGGGACACAACTTCATGCACCTGCATTCCAGCACTATCAGCCTGGGGCAGCCAGAAAGCAGGAGGTGGCCAAGAGATACAGTTCAGCCAGGAGCTACATCTGTACCAGGCTCCTCCATCCCACCAACAAAGACAGACCATTACTGGGGGTTCTGGGAATTCATTACAATGGATGCGCTTTGGTAAGTTCAGTATCCCTGTGACAATCTTCCTGTGTCTAAACCAGAACATTTTGTTTTCTCTGAAAGCTGTCAATGAAGCAAACATTAATTTTGGGGGGAAATTGTTTTGGCATCTCTCGGAATATCAAAATTAGTAAAACTTTTAGCAGAGAAAACCAGATTTAGGCACAGTTTGTCATGCTGTTATCTTGACTCTTTTACTACACAACTTTTCATAACTTTGCTTCATCTGGGAAAAGACACAAATCTGTCCTTTGTGGTAAGCTAGATAATTAGTCACTCTAAATAACAACTTATGAACTACAGCTGAAAACTAACCAGATTGGTAAACAGGAATTGCAAGACTGCGATTTTTGCTTATTCCCCCAGAATTTCACACAGATGAAATAAATGCTTAATTCAGCCCTTCTTTAGCAGCCGTTCACAAACCAGGGGTGGTTCATGAAACCACACAGCTTGCTCATGGAGCCATATTAAATCATGACATTTCTCATTTCCGTTTGCCTGCCCTGGTCATCCCCTCTGAAGTTGGTATTTATGGGTTCATTTGTCCACAGCTTGGAGATCTATAGATTTGAGCCAGGTTAGCCTAATGACCAGCAATGTAGCCAGTTGTTCATAAACAATTACCCACTCAAATGCACCAGAGTCTGATTTGGTAGCCCCTTAAACCAAGAGCATTCTTCCTGCAAGAGCCAAGAAACCAAGGTAACAGTGTTTTGAAAGAAGTATTACTATTTTTTTACACTGTACAATGTTTACATTTTTTCCTCAGCAAATAAACCATCCATACGTACTTGGTTATGGACAATTCTTTTATTTCACACACACTGTGGGCAAACGCTGTCGTCAGAGGTTCCTAGGAGTATATGTGTGCATAGCTGTTAGTCATCATGTTTTCCTGTCTTTGTAGAGAACATAATTTAGACTATATCATTCACCTCTTTTGTTTGCATTATGGATGGACCTGGCTGAGATCAGCAGGAACGAAATTGAAACCTGGGTCATGGATGTGGATGATTACAAGAAGGATCTCAGATAGCATATTTGATCCCTTGAGCCTGGAGGACAATTAGAGCAAAACTGAACAGTTTAAGTTTTTCTTTAATTAGCCTCCAGTCTGCAATGTATGGGAGGTTCAGAGCTTAAATCAATTCTTACATAACTCATGGTCCTCTTTTCTTTTTCCATCAATATTACTATTTCCATTGGAAAAATATTTAGTTTTTAGAAAGGAGGGAAATGTGATAGTCATTTATTGCCCCCACACTGCTAAGAAATTCCATGCTTTTATGTGCAGGAAGCATTGTGTTGATTTTGGCTTCCCCATGAGTTAAAAATCTTGTTTAAATGTTGCAGAATCTAAATGCTCTTTGAGGTTTTTCTGTGTTGTTTTATGGAAAGGCTTCTGCCTGATTATTTACAGATGCTGTCTCCAAGAAAGCCAAAAATAGTCCTTTACTAATTCAAAATTTAAACTAGCATTTTTATTATTTTATTGTGTAACCAAGAAATTCTGCTCTGGGGTCTTTGGTACAAAGAGGAAAAGAGAGCCCTTTGGCACACTGTTGGCATCACAGGGAGCAACATTCCCATTTAACTAACAGCAGCGCCAAGCCTTGGCAGACCATAGGGTCCTTTCCAGCACAAGTGCAGCCTCCAAAGCATCTTGCAGTACAGACTACCCTGGTTACATGACCACGAAGGACTGCATTATTTCAAAAGTTACTTCTCCCACAGTAGTGCAGGGTGTTTAAAACAATTTTAGGAATTACCACAGCTCAAGCCATGCTGCTTTTCTATGGCCACCTTGGCTGAGCATCAGCAAGGGATTTTTTTCAACAGTTCATGAAGTGGTACGATATATCTTGATCTCAACAAGCAAGATAAGTTGCTCAGCCAGCTCAGCCAGCAAGATTTCAATCACTTGACACACACCTCCAAAGTTTTACTTCACTTCTCCAAGGTTAAGACACTAACTACAAGGGGGATTACCCCTGTCAAAGAGGAGCCAAAAGCTTGGATCTCATCCTTGCCAGTCTAAAGACAGATTTTACTCTTTATTCTCTCAGCAACAAGCAGCAGAAGAGTTGTGCTTTCCTTGCTGCCTCAAGCGACTGCTTTTCTATCCTAGGCCCTATAGATACCTGGATGGGGAGACCCAGTCACTGATCTGGAAATCACGTGTTAGATCATTCCCATTCTACATGTATGGCAGCTCCAGCAAACCCAAGAAAGGGCTGGGTAACAGCAAAAACCAGCGAACTGGGTGGTGGGTTACTACACATTGTTCCTGCCTCACCAGTAGATAGAGTAAGTGCATGGTTCATAAAACCACTTTCTGACCCTGGAGAACTCATCAGCCTCTCCAAACCCCAACAATGTATAAAAACCCTCTGTATTGCAACAAACAAGAAGATACATTACTGTTATTAGAAAAAGTTCTTCATAAAATACTGTTGATAAAACATTTGCAAAAGCAATTTCTGTCGACAGGTACTAATTCCAGCTGAAAGCTGTTCCTAACTCAGCCTGCACACTTACTTGCCTACTACAATGTGGCTTGGAAACAAAACCGAAGCCGCTTGTAGACCACCAGTTGTCTCAACCCACAAGTGAAGTAACACACAGGTACAAGACAAGGTCTGCAGGTCTACATGGTAGATCAAATTTTCTTCTCACAGACTGGCCTACAATCTGGGTATCTTTCAAATGTAGGGCTTCCAAAGTTTTTTTTATGTCCTACTGTCTAACTCCTTATCTGAAAAGTGTTACAGATTTTCTGAAAGTAATAGCAAACATCTCTGGGGTGATTTCTTCACAGATTTCAGTTGGTACAGAATTTGTAGTTGTTCTGCAGTTTAATTTGGGGGGTGGAGAAGAAAACTGGGCTACTTCCCACAGATGAAAATTTCCATCTCTGCTATCAGAGATGATCAGAGAAGTTGCTACATTGACAAATAAATAAGGTCCTTCTTTGGATGCAACAAAATACCGTCACTTCTTTTGAATGGCAGAAACCACACTAGAACAGTTACCATTTTAAGGATTTAACATTTTCAAAACTATAGATTTCTCCTATATAAGAAACCACTTGAAAACCAAGATCACAAAGACAATTTTGATCTAAAATAAGCTATGATCTTTGTTTCCTGAAACACAACGGAGCTTGGATTCCTACAGGTTCTGGCTGGCTGCAACTCATCTCTATCAGCATTGGTATGGCTAGCATCTGCGCCTTCTGAATGTGCCATCAGCTGAGACATGGGGCTGAGTTTATGGATTAAATACAATATGGTGGAGAGGGAAGAATTCTTAAATGATGTAGTCCAGAGAAGCTGTTACATATTTTATTAAAATACATTGTTCTGCATGATATAATTAAAGTACAACCAAGAAATTCTGCTCTGAGGCCTAGGACTTTCTGGGGAGTCTCACTAAGGATGATAAACTGGGAAGACCTTTATACGTTTAGTCCTGTGAAGTTTCTTATACACAGTGCAAGCTGGTCATATAATTACCTCTCTTATTTCTTGTAACTACATTTTGAAAGATAATGTAGATGAAAGAGAATTTGCACTGCTACGCCACTTTTCACCCAAGGATTTTACAAGTTTTAGAAATATCTATAAATTTCTCTCACAGTGTCATTCCTCATAATTGCTGCAATTTAAGAACCTCCCTCAGTAACACTAAACTTTCAGTCCCAAAACTCACAGCTTTTATCTCTTGGGTTACAAGTTGTAACTCTTGTTCAGCCTTGAGAAGAGAAGGCTCTGAGGAGTACTTCCAGTACTTCCAGTACTTAAAGGGGGCCTAGAGTAAAGTTAAAAATGGGCTCTTTATCAAGGAGTGCAGGGATAGGACAAAGGGTAACAGTTTTAGGCTTAAAGAATAGAGATTCGGTTTAGATATTAGGAAAAAAAAAAATTTACTGTGAGGCTGGTGATGCGTTGCCCAGAGAGGTCGTGGATGCCCCGTCCCTGGAGGTGTTCAAGACCAAGTTGGATGAGACTTTAAGTGACCTGATCTAGTGGAAGGTGTCCTTGTCTATGGCGGGGGGTTGGAAACGGATGATCTTAAAGGTCCCTTCTGATTCAAACCATTCTATGATTCTAAGTTCTTGTTCAATGTGTTTTGTTCGTGTTTTATTTCCATGCTGGGATCATGGATCTGAGATATATTTGGGTAAAGTTAACTGGATGCTCTCCACCAGCCTTTCTTTGTCGCCAACTCCCTCACTTTCTCCTAAGCGCTGTGGTCTGCTGTTCTCAGAGGTGGAGAATCACGCAAAAGCTGTAAAAGTGTGTTTTCTCCTCAATACATTTTAAGATGAACATTAAATTAATTTCCTAGAATGAGACAGTATCAGAGCTCAAATTGATTTCTAATTCCTCCCCAGGTTACTCAAGGATACTGACAAGCTGTGACTGTAAGCAACTTCCATGCCTCAGCTTCAGTCTCCCCTCCAATATCAAAAGGTTGAAAATACGTATTAGCCTTGTTGAAAAGACAAGTGATCAATGTGAGACAACCAGTGAATACTGTTGTTGAGGAAAAGATTGTTATAAGAACTCTTCATCTCTCTCAACTTGCTGATGGATATGCGGTTTCTCAGTGACATGACACATGAAAACCTGAAACATTTCTTAGAGGACTGGCTAGCAAAAATTCTCTTTGGCTTCACATGTCTTTAGTAAATCAAATGGATATGCAAGATATAACTGAGCATCCTGCTTTGTAAGTATATGTTGTTAGAATGGCATTTTCTGAAATGTGAATGTGTAAAAATCATATCATAGAACAACCAGGTTGGAAGAGACCCACCGGATCATCGAGTCCAACCATTCCTATCAAACACTAAACCATGCCCCTCACCAACTTGTTCACCCATGCCTTAAACACCTCCAGGGAAGGTGAATCAACCACCTCCCTGGGTAGCCTGTTCCAGTGACCAATGACCCTTTCTGTGAAAATTTTTTTTCCTAATGTCTACCCTATATCTCCCCTGGTGGAACTTGAGGCCACTCCCTCTGGTTCTGTCCCCTGCCACTTGGGAGAAGAGGCCAGCTCCCTCTTCTCTACAACCTCCTTTCAGATAGTTATAGAGAGCAATGAGGTCTCCCC
>WAAB01019994.1:146514-169545 GCA_013389865.1 Piaya cayana | reverse complement strand
CCAGCTTAGTGTCATCCACAAACTTGCTAAGGGTGCAGTTGATGCCTTCATCTGGGTCATTGATAAAGACACTGAACAGGGCTGGACCCAGCACTGAGCCCTGGGGGACATCACTTGTGACTGGCCTCCAGCTGGATTTAACACCATTTACCGCAATTCTTTGGGCCTGGCCATCCAACCAGTTTTCCACCCAGGAAAGTGTGTGCCTTTCCAGGCCAGAGGCTGACAGTTTCTGTAGCAGAATGCTGTGAGAAACTGTGTCAAAGGCTTTACTGAAGTCCGGGAAGACCACATCCACAGCCTTTCCCTCGTCCAGCAGCAGAGTCACTTTGTCATAGAAGGCGATCAGGTTAGTTTGGCAAGAGAATGCCTTAATTAATTTTGAAATCCAGTTCTGAAGGAAAAATTGTAGGATAATGGCCTCTGATGAAGTTATAAAAAATTAATAATCAAGATTATTTTCTGATTCTACTAGAATTATTTGCAACATCATTACAGTCAGCACTTGTGACTGTTGACCCTGAATCATACTTTGTTTCTTGCTTATTAAAAAAATCAGAAAACTTCTTTTAACAGCCATACTGACAAGGAAACCTTGCATGATTGACTGAAATTTGTATCTTTTTAATCAAATTTATGGTAGAATAAGAACTGCAACAGCTGGTAAATGGTATTGCATGGATATCGAGACCATAAAACAGCAAATCAAGCGCTTTGCTTTTGAATGATATTCTCCTCTAACCTTTCAACTTATACGTTTATAGGTCTCCAAGTGCTAAGAGGAAATCCGCCCAACATTAAGTACTTGAGCACAGTTACACTGGCAAGACTCACATCTAGCCAGAGTCTAAATCTGATCCCTTATAAGAGCACCTCAGTGGACTGCATTTATTAGCAATCTGAGCCTGGGTGCAAACAGCACACTGGAGGTAAGTCAGTCAGAAAATAGGCTTGGTGCCTCATAGGGTTGTGGATTAGCTAGCTTGCTTTGGATGTTACAGCAGAAACTGAAAGGCACTACCCTGGATGCTGCTGGTACTAATGAATGTGTAGATGTGAAGGGGAGGGGGGGATAACATCAAGCTAGTCTGTAACAAGTGGTGTGAGAACAGGTGTCAGGGAAGATACTTCTCTAAAACACCTTACAGGTAATAAAGGGTCCACTGGGAAGGTGATGCAACCAGCAGCCCATCTGAAGTGTCTTTACACAAATGCATGAAGCTTGGGTAACAAGCAGCAGGAGCTGGAAGCTACCGTGCTATTAGAAAGCTATGATCTAGTTGCCATCACAGAAATGTGGTGGGATGAATCCCACCACAGTTACCCAAGCAGAATTCTGAGTGCAGTGATAGCCACCTGCACGATGAGAAGTCTCTGTTGGGGTCTGCTGACAGCAGTCTGGCCGGCTCCAACTGTTTTGTTAAATAGGGCCAGAGGACTCCTCAGGGCCTTCACACCATTCCTGACAAAGTGGAGGCACCAGCCTGAAGCATTTTCTGTCTTCTCTTATTTTGGGCATTTGCTCACTACAGATGACAAAAGTCACCATTCTCCTGTGCCAAGACAGGTTTTTATTTGTCATCAGGCAACTCCTGTGTTACCTCACTGTTTCTGTCTCATAGCTGCAGAGAATGTTAAGTAAAAATTAGTGATTGCATGGCTGACATGCATCACGGCTAATGTGTCATCAGAACTGTATCTCTGCAAGCAGCTATCTCTGCTGAGCATCAGCTCTTGTCTTCCTGACTCTGCCTTACTCCTCTGTGTAGCTTACTAACTTGGATTATGTTTAACATCTTTAGTTGTTTAACACTAATAGGATTCAGTTTGACTATGCATAATTACATCCAGGTCTCTTTCAAAGGATGGCTTGTTCCCTCTGTCAATGATCTAATAAGTAAAGAGACATACCATAAAATGGAGAATGAGTAATGCACAAGGAGGTGATTATTATACTGTGGTGTTCATGCGAACAGCTGGAAAAGATCATGGATTACTGAAGCTGCATGGACTTTGGGACGGCCTCTACAAAACACACTCAAGAATCCAGAACTTCTTTCAGTGGGCAGGTTGACATATTTTCCCAGCCGGCTTTATCCTGCTTGAGAAGATTACTTCCACTGGCCTGGAGTGGCATATCCTTTGCTGGGTAGAAACCTGGCTGGATGGCCAGGCCCAAAGAACTGCAGTAAACGGAGTTAAATCCAGCTGGAGGCCAGTCACAAGTGACGTCCCCCAGGGCTCAGTGCTGGGTCCAGCCCTGTTCAATGTCTTTATCAATGACCCAGATGAAGGCATCAACTGCACCCTTAGCAAGTTTGTGGATGACACTAAGCTGGGTGGAAGTGTCGATCTGCTGGAGGGTAGGGAGGCTCTGCAAAGGGATCTGAACAGGCTGGACTGCTGGGCTGAGACCAATGGCATGAAGTTTAACAAGGCCAAATGCTGGGTCCTGCATTTGGGGCACAACAACCTGGCAGAGAAGGACCTGGGAGTGTTGGTTGCCAGCCGACTGAACATGATCCAGCAGTGTGCCCAGTGGCCAAATACACCAATAACATCTTGGCTTGTATCAGAAAGAGTGTGGCTAGCAGGACCAAGGAAGTGATTCTGCCCCTGTACTCAGTACTTGTGAGGCTGCACCTCAAATACTGTGTTCAGTTTTGGGCCCCTCACTACGAGAAAGACATTGACATCTTGGATCATGTCCAGAGAAGAGTAATGAAGCTGGTGAAGGGGTTGGAGACCAAGTCTTATGAGAAGCAGCTGAGGGAACTGGGGTTGTTTAGCCTAGTGAAGAGTAGCCTGAGGAGAGACCTTAATCACTGTCTACAACTACCTGAAAGGATGTTGTGGAGAGGTGGGTTGTTGGTCTCTTCACCCAAGTGGTAGGTGATAGGACGAGAGAGGATGGCCTGAAGCTGTGGCAGGGGAGGTTCAGATTGGACATTAGGAAAAAATCTTTAACTAAAAGATTATCAAGCACTGGAACAGGCTGCCCAGGGAGGTGACTGAGTCACCATCCCTGGAGGTGTTTAGAAGACAGGTAGATGAAGTGCTTAGGGATATGATTTAGTAGTGGACAGGTACGGTTGGGCTTGATGAACTCAAAGGTCTCTTCCAGCCTAGGGATTCTACGATTCTATTCCGTGTTTCTATGATCCTTCTTCCAAATGATTGTTTCCTTCATCTCATTTCGCACATCCTGAAGAAGGATATTCAATATCACAATAGAGATATCCTTGTGAAAACTAGGAAGGATAAAAGTGGAAGTAGTCTGCAGCTCACAATCATCCTTAAATAATAGCTAATGGAGGACCCAGGACACAAAACTCTCTCTCATCAACACCATCTGTTCAGTTAGCCATTATAAAAGTCATCAATAGGCATAAACATCTGAGACTGGGAAGGTTAGATCAGTGAGATGGATTAAGTGGAAATTCCCCAGTTTGAGAAGGCTGGAGGTCAAATACAGGGGCAGACCCACAAGTGTGACTTCAGGACCCCTGCTACTGACTGGAGGCATGCAGAGGAAGTAAGCTGGAGGTCACCAGTCTGCCACTCACCCTGTCAGCACACTCTCAAGAGCTGGAGACGGAGGACCAAAGTAGAGGTCCATGGGATGAATGCTGACTGGGATATACACTGTACAAATCTTATCCCAAAGTGCTCCAAATAGAAAAGAGCACATGCCAAAACACACCCCCTCCACATGGGTAGACAATAAGGGTTCAGTTTCCATGGCATTGGCCTGTGACCTAAATAAACTCACTATTACCTCTCTGAAAGAGAGGGAGCCATCACAGGAACTGGGCCACTTGAGATGCATTCAGTCAGCCACAGAAGCTAGAAAGTTTGGTTTTCATGAAAAAGCCTGATGCGGCTCAGGGAGATAATGAAAGGGAGTGAGAGGAGTGAGTCTCAAGGCTAGGGAGAGCTGCAAATGCTCATGCCCACTGGCACAAGCCTGAAGCATGTTTCCTGGCAGAAACCAAGGTGCAAAGTCTCAAGTAGCCCTGTCACCCCAGGGTATCTTTTGTTCCTTGAAGAACAACATCCCCTCAAGTAATCCAAGGGTGAATCACTTCTCCTTTACTACCATATGGTTAGAAAAGGACAGCTATACTTCACTGGCCCTCAGCAGTGAGCACACCCTAAACTGGCTATAAAAACCTTTCTTGCAATCTAATTCCTGACCTCCCTGGCCATTTCCTAGCTCCTCTGAGTTATCTAAAAACTTCTGGAAAGGAACAGAGCAGGTCAGCCAGACTCCTTCCAGACTTCACCAGAAAAAGTAAAATACTCATTCTGTTCACATTACATGTTTTGGGAGCTGGGGCACACATCATCTCAGCCATAATGCTGCAGCTCATTGAAGATTTGTGACTGGACTGCTCTGTAACATTCCATGGGAGCTCTTGATGCTGACCTCCCACTGCAGAGCTGAAGTTCACACAGCAGCCTCTCCAAGAAAGCAAATGCAGTCAGCATCCAACTACAACCATCCAGCAGGATGGGCTGCAAGTCTCAAAAATTATATTGAATATCAGTATAATAAATTATGTGTTCTACAGAAGCACAATGTGTCTGGCTTGCTTTACTGAACTTGGCTATATCACATTCAACCTAGCCCAGAAAAAAAATCAGCAGAGCTGATGGACTCATCTGCTTGAATAATCAAAGGGAATACGTCAATCAGGTTCAGATTAATGCCTCTTTGTATAGTTGCAGGATGGATTTCTGTTCAGGAAGAAGTGCATGCAGGTCAGATCTCACTTGCTGCTCTCTTAATTCATATAAAATTAATTTTGTTTATTTCTGCTGAAAACAGGCTAACCACATGAAATTTGGTTCTTCAATGTGAACACATACTACAGTAATAAAAAGTGGCCCATGCAATTATTTCACAAGACAAACAGAATGAGAGAATAACAGAAAAGGCAGTAACTTCACAGCTGTTGTTTCATCAGAGTAAAAATGTGTTTACGGCAGGTTCCATCTCTGCTTTTAGAGCCTTTCATGAAAAACACTACCTTTCTGTTCTGGACAGGATGCACTCCTGCTTTGCCACATCTGTGAGCACTGGTACCACCCCTGGAATTTGTACAACCTGAATTGCTTTATTTATATTTGCTTTTAAGGAGCCGAGTTAGGTCTCACAAACACTGATGTGGAAGTGCAGTGTTACCACAGAAGCATCAAATTTGCCAAACCCCTACCAGAGGCACATCAAATCAGCTGTAATACCTTCCATGATGCTACTACAGCAAGAAGGCTGTCAACAAGTTCTCCTGCAGCATACAACTCTCAGGGCAAATTCAGTCACGACCTGTGTAGGAAGCTGAGCAGTTCGGTAGCCACAACCACATCACTTGATGCTAAACATTTGCTGAATTGATCAGAAGAAATGGAATGCTACATCCTGCCCTTCCTCTGTCCCCAGGCCCTGTTCTTCAAGTTTTAGAGAGTTATTGGTTCTCCAAGGAATATCTCGGATGCATCTAGAAACCATACTGTGAGCTCTACCATGTATTCTCTGCTGATTTTCTGACTGTGCATGATAAACATACATTGTATTCTGATACTCAAACTGTCAAAATAAAGAAATTAAGTAACATGAAGCCTCTCATTAAAATGTTATTATGGAGCTTAAATGAGATAAAGACTATCAACACATAAAGAGCCTCCTTGTCCTGCACTGACAGACCTAAATGTGTTAGATAAAACAACTGAAACAAGTGAAAAAACCTTTATGAATTTGCTTGGATAATCTGCCAACTTTCTCATTATTAGCTGTTTACAAACAGGTCTAGAAGCAACTGCCTGTTCAAATATTTTTTCTGGAAAGTAATATAGATGAAAATATAAAATCATAAAATCAGAATGGTTTAAGTTGGAAGGGTTTAAGTTAAAGATTATCTAATTCCAACCCCCCTGCCTTGGGCAGGGACATATCCCACTACATCGGTCTGCCCAAGGCCCCATCCAACCTGGCCTTGAACATCTTGGTGGATGGGGCTGCCACAGCTTCCCTGGGCAACTTGTGCCAGAGTCTCACCACCCTCATTGTGAAGAAATCCCTCCTTATGTCTAGTCTAAATTTGCCAATTTATAGTCAGTATGTTTATATATGATGGCTAACAGAAATACGAATTTATTTATTGCTCATAAAGACTTGAGGACTCAGTCACTCAGTGTGGAGGCTCTTCTGGATTAATGGATGCTCCCAAAACATTACTTCAGTTTTCACTGAACTCAGCTGCTCTTTATTTCTACTACTCAGTTTAGGTCTTCAGCCTTGAAGTTGGCAGAACAGACTTGCTGACTGATACTGTCACATTATTTCCTTGGCCTACATTTTATTACCTACCCTTGCTTGTCTCAACTGGTGAGACCACATGTTCTTTGGTACCTGCATGGTTCTTAGCATGAATTTTGGTTAGCAGCAGATGATACTGAAATAAGTACCATGCATAAGTGCAACACCTTGTCATTTAGACACTGAAAGGGAACAGTTGTTCACTGCAAGCATGAAACATTTTAGGGAATTCTCAGATTTTCTGCAAATTTGAAATCTACTGTTTCTATAAATGGAGGGGCAGTCTGTAATATTTTTTTTTGAGCAGTGTGCTGCTGATTAAACCACAGTGAATAACATGACACATTTTTGGAAATGCAACCCAGCAGAAGTTTTCACTACACTGTTGTGTCAATGGAATAAGGAATTTCCATTTGGAAGACTTAATTTTACAAACATTTCAGATTTTTCTTTTAAGGAAAGCTAAAATAACCTCTGGATAGCACTGAGATTCTGGGCAAAGTAACTATAATGAACAAGCATCAAAACATTCCATAAAACTGAAATATTACATTACTCAATTGAAATGCATTTATTTGAGGTAACAAACAGAGGAAACAACTGGAGAGTATTTCTAAATAAATCACTGTGTTACCCCCAGCATATCTGGCTAGAAAACCCATCCTCAAGGGTCATACTGGTACCAATACTATTTAATATCTTCATCAATGACATAGGGGGATTGAGTGCACCCTCAGCAAGTCTTTAGATGACACTAACCTGAGTGGTGTGATTGACATGCCTGAGGGATGGGACGCCATCCAGAGGCACCTGGCCAAGCTTGAGAAATGGGTCCATGTGACCCTTATGAGGTTTAGCAATGCCAAGTACAAGGTCCTGCACATGGGTTAGGACAAGCCCTGGTATCAATATAGGCTGGGGCAATGAAGGAATTGAGAGTAGCTCTGTGGAGAAGGACTTGGGGATACAGGTGGATGAGAAGCTCAGCATGAGCTGGCAATGGGTGCTTGCAGCCCTGAAAGCCAAGCATATCCTGGGCTGCAGCAAAAGAAGCGTGGCCAGGAAGTTGAGGGAGGTGATTCTCCCCTTCAACTATGCTCTCACGGGACTCCACTTGGAATACTCCATCCAGCTCTAAATGTACATTCAGTGTCCATAGTATAAAAAAACATGGACTTGTTGCAGTGGGTCCAGAGGAGGGCCACAAAAAATGATGAGAAGACTGGAACACGTCTCCTGTTAAGAAAGGCTGAGAGAGTTGGGGTTGTTCAGCCTGGAGAAAAGAAGTTTCTGGGAGGACCTTATTTTGGTCTTGCAATACTTAACAGGGGCTTATAAGAAAGATGTTGGGAGCTTTTTTTTACCTGGACCTGTAGTGACAGAACAAGGGGCAATGGTTTTAAACTGAAAGAGGGTAGATTTAGACTAAGGAAGATTTTTTTATTTTATGATGAGGATGGTGAGACACTAGGACAGGCTGCTGAGAGAAGCTGTGGATGTGTTCAAAGTCAGGTTGGATGGAGTTTTGAGCAACCTGACCTTGCTGAAGATGTCACTGCCTTTGGCATAGGTGTTAATCTATATGATCTTTAAATTCCCTGCCAACCCAATCCGTTCCGTGTTTCTTTGTTTCTATTATTTTATATACCCAAGAAGGTACCCAAGCAATAAGAGAGTGAGGATCCAGTGAGGCTCCTGTTACTTCGATGTTCTGTGCCGTCATGGCTGTAGGTTTAGCTTTTGGACACAGACTTGCTATTAACCCTCAATTACTGTCCAGTTAAAGCTTTTCTCGTGCATCTGATGTTAGCCAAAGTGAATGTCTGATTTCTCCAGTTCTATAGGGAGTCACAAGATTGGTTTAATCAGGCTTTGAGACACCAGGCTCAGAGTACGTAACAAATGTGTACCCAAAGATGAAGGTTACTGCACAGATGACAGGAATAATGCACATCAATTTCTGTGTAAAGCAGGCGGTGCATAAGAAGGAAGATCATTTAAACATGAAAGTTGCATTTTGAGAAAGTATTTTCAAAGTAGTAACTAATCAGAAGTGAAGACCTTTCATTCTATTTGCTTCCTCCAGGAGATGTGCTAAGTTACGTACATATTTTATGAATAGACCCAGAGCATACAGACTCTCTAAAACAATACTTGAGTGGCTTGAAGGGTACCCAGTGAATACACCAGTCTACAAGCCTTTAATTGTGAAGTCTTGATATCAAGAAAGTGTAAAATTCAAGTCTTCTAGGAGAAACTGTGGTAAACTAGGAGAATTTATGAGCAGCTGCCCCCTTCCTGTATCTGAAAAATGTATGCATTTTCTAGTACAATTTCACCAATGGTTTTATCCTGTGTTACAGTACTCTCTACCACAGTTCATCACTGACACCAAGTTATGTTAGAATGGCTTGATTGTGAAAAATATTTGGCGTTTAAGAGAATTTGGTAGAGGATCCACCATTTTAGTTCTGCTTTATGAATAGGCACCCAGTTCGTAGGTATGCATGAATATGAAGATCTGCCCACAGGTATGGTGTGGCAAGGACATCCTCAGACCAGTGGACTCTCTGCTATGTAGGCAGCAGGATGAGCAGTTGACATGGATCCTTGTCTTTCCTCTCTCAACAACCATTTACAATTTTTGCTCTAGGGTCCTGAATTTAGGCCAAAACAAATGGAGAGGGGGAAAAAATATCCACATTTTGGGACAGAGGCATAAGAGAAAAAATTCTCTAGACATTTTTTCTTTCCATTGGCAGCCGCTGCTCACTGGTCACAGGTTTGGTATGTTTGGTATGTATGCGAGTGCCCAACATACATGCAGGTGAGGCAGCTGCTCAGCAAAGGCTGCCACCACCATAAACTTGTTTCACGTCTGCAGTCTATTTAGTATTTATTTGTCCTCACAACACTACACACAGCCAACAGTATAAAACAAACAAGCAAACAAACTAACATATTAGTAATATGTTTTCCAAAGCCCATGATTTCTTGTGACCAGAAGTCTGTGACAAGGATCCTGTCTGGCCAGCCCTGCCTTCGCAGTTCCTTTAATTGCTGTATCATGAGAGGAAAATATATCACACTTCCTATTATCTTGACTTCTTACATAACAGAGGAAAACAAGCTTGGGCTCAAAATAATCCAAGAACCCCGTACCAAGAAAGAAAAAAATACCAAAAAATTAACATTCCACATGTTTAAAGAATGTAAACAAACACGTCATCACACAGACATGCAGAAAACTGGTATTTCTCAAACTTCATGCTGCCAATTGTCCATCTAATGAGTTGTTGAATCCCAAGACAATCAGAAACAGCTCGTGAGAGCTTAGAGAACAACAGCATTTGTTTTCCTTTCTGATTTCTCCTTATAAAAAAGCTACAGGGAAATCACTGAGACAGAAAGGCTACTTCAATTACTTTTAATTGCTGTCAGTTCTGATTAGCCTAGACCATGCTGATCTTGCAGTGAGCAGCACAGGGGACAACACAGGTTCTGTCTCTTCACGGCATACTCTCCACTTGCAATCAAAATGCCATTGAGGGAAGGGTTGAAAGCATGAGTTCATAGAATCATAGAATCATAGAATCACTAGGTTGGAAGAGACCCACTGGATCATCAAGTCCAACCATTCCTATCAAACACTAAACCATGTTCCTCAGGACCTTGTCCACCTATGCCTTAAACACCTCCAGGGAAGGTGACTCAACCACCTCCCTGGGCAGCCTGTTCCAATGCCCAATGACCCTTTCTGTGAAAAACTTCCTCCTGATGTCTAGCCTAAATCTCATCATTCAAAGAGGCTAGCGATATTCATAACAACATTACTTGTTAGAAGAATGAATTAACCTTCGTGTTTTGCTCAACCATCCATGTATTTTGGTCAATGCTCCAAGTAATCTTACAAATGAAACCCCAACTCCACCATGCAGTGCTCGTGGAGAGCAAGAGGGGTGCTACTGCTCAGATGAGAGTGTGAATGCGGCCACAGCAGCTCATCTACCAAGCAGGGACATGCACTGGCTCAGTGGGCCAGCTAAATAAAAGCAGCAACAAGCTTTTTTCTAAAATCAAGATGAGGACAGAAGATTGCCTCAGGGGAACTGAGTGAACATTGATGTTTTTCTGAGCAAAACAGAGGAAGTAAAATAAGACTGGTCATTGCTATTTCTCCTTACATTATATCTGCAAGTCAGTTGAGGCATAACAAGAAGTGACTAACCATGACCAACATGGTTCCTTGACATATAGCAAGAAATAAAGATTGTGGGAGAACAGAGGTGCAAAGCAGCAAACTCTGAGTTAGGAGGCTGGTTTATTTTAACCTTTTCCCCAATAAAGGAAACATACAGAGTGGGATAATACATATATTATCAAATAGACATAAAGTTGGTTATAGTTTTGAAGCATAAAATATAAAATAAAGTTTATCTATTATCATTTGTGTTGCCCAGTCATCTAGGACCACATACAACATTGTTTTCCTTCATTAAAAATTAATAATATAGCAACGAGAATGTAGGAATGTCCACCTCTAATAATCTTTCAGTAAATATCAAATTACTAGGTAAACGAAGGGAATCAGACTCTTAATACTACTGCTCAGTGAGAAGATCAAGCAATAGATTTTAAGCAAAACATTATTTATTTTTATAAATCCCATACTGATGTAATGCAAAACTCCATGACAAGATTAACTTTGCTATTTCAAGATTTTAAAGCATTCACAGTGAGATACAATAATACTTTGACACTATTGAGGTCTCAGTAATATGCCTTTATATTATGCTCCTGAACTAAGGGTTAGGGAGAGAGGACCCTCCGTGACTTGCTAGATATGATATCATAGTAATGTAAACTTTCCTAATTTTTGCAATATGTAGAACAAAATGCAAGGGTGCAAAATTAAAATGCCAGGTATGGATCCACAAAGGTATTTAGGATCTTAAATCATACTTTGATGCCTTAGTTTCTATAGGAGGCACCCTGAGCTCCTCTGATGGGTTAATGGATGGCACCCATGTGCAATTACAGAGAAAACTAGTCCTGAGAGCCTGGTTCCAATTCAATAAAATGAAAATAAATGATGTGTCTTACTTTGATTTAAAGGAATGTATTTATGTAGGCCTCTCAGCTAGCCACACAAGTATTCTTTAGCTCCAAGTCTTCCAACACCGAGATGACACAAATCTAGTCAAGTCAAAAATACTTCAATACTAGCAGGGACAACACTGCTTTAATCAGTGGAGTTGTACCTATTTACAACAGATTTGTCTGTGACCTAGGAATGTTACTGGTGAGAATAGTCAGAAATTTCTTTGCTCTCCTCAGATTTCTAAAAGCTATTTAAAATTCTTATGATAAAATTATGTTATAGAGAGCTCCTGTGTGAAGAGCCTGAAGCAAGAAAATCAAGAAAAAAAAATCTTTGCATACTGTAATACAGCTGAGAGGTATAATCAGTATTTTAAGGCCTGGGAAATAAGCACAGAAAATTCCAAATCCTCATAACAAAGACTAATGTGAAGAGAATGCTGTGGGTATCTCATCTGCACCAGGCAGAGCTGCAGAAAACTTAGGTTGTCCTCCTCCCACCTCTGTTTTTCACCAAAACCTTCCTAACACCACTGTTCAGATATTTCAAGGAAGCCACTGACTTAAATGTCTAGTTTACTGGAAATCTGTTGGCAACATCCTTATGAGTTGGTTGAAAAACAAGCAATGTAATTTGCGAAGCTTTAAACTGGGGCATTTTTAAATGGAGAAGATTGCTGACTGCTTTTTCTCTCTCTTAGTAGTGGTCAGCTCTGGCAGCAAAATGCTTTAAAAACCATATAAGCCATGCTAGAAAAAGATCAAAGTCAGATCAGATGGCAGGGCCAGTTCACACCAGTCTCACATGAAAGAGTAGAAAACAAACAAAGTGAGAAGGTAAGTTTTTCTTGCCATGTATCAACTCACACTACCCATCTGTGTGTGCAGGCTCCTGGGCACAGAGGAACATCTCTGCCATGGGGCCCAGACCCACAGTGTGAGGGGGACCACACTGTTCACCTTTGCCTCAACTCTCTCCCCAGATCAATTAATGGGAATTATTCTGGCAGCAGCCAGGCTTTTCCTCATAGCTGGGCTATTAGGAAGTCCTCCTTGCTGGGCTGCCATTCCTGGGAAGGAGAGCAAGCCTGGGCGCTGGCTGAATTTACTGTTGGAGAGTGACAGGGTTCAGGGCTCCCCAGTTCAAGGAAGACAAAGAACTACCAGAGAGAGTCCAGCAGAGGGCCACAAAGAAGGTTAGGGGAACAGAGCATCTCTCTAATGCTGAGAAGCTGAGAATCTGTTCAGCCTGGAGAAGACACGACTAAGAAGGGATCTTATCAATGCCTATAAATATTTAAGGGACAGGTGTCAAAAGGATGGGGCCAGACTCTTCTCAATAGTGGCCTGCAACAGAACAAGGGGCAATGGGTACAAACTAGAATACAGGAGGTTCCATCTGAACACGAGGAGAAACTTCTTGACTTTCAGGGTGACACAGCACTGGAACAGGCTGTCCAAGGAGGCTGTGGGATCTCCTTCTCTGGAGACATTCACAACCCACCTGGACATGATTCTGTGCAACCTGCTCTAGCAGGGAGGTTGGACTAGATGATCTCCAGAGGTCTTTTCAACACTGATCATTCTGTGATTGCTGTCTTTCTTGCAGGTAGGTAACTGATGCACATGTAGTGTGTGGCTGTCTCCAAGGGTAGGACAAGCCATGTCAAGAGTGAGCATTGGCTGGTCACAGCACAACTCTTCCGTCTGGCTCTCGCTGCACCACATGCCACTTAATTTATTTGCATTTGCAAGACTATACAGACTGTGCTGTGCTAAAAATGTGTGAAAGCATGTGGTTAATCCCCTTCTTTCTTTAGGACTGTGAAGCCTTTTAAAAGTCTTGGAGGTCAACAAATAAAAATAGTCCCCATGCAGAGTCTTAAATGCCATACACACTTTCTGTGGGATATTCCTAAAGGGCTGTGTGGGGACCCATATAGAAAGCAATGAGTTATGTTTATTGTCCTGTATACCCTTTCTAGGTAGGCACACAACTGCAGCTTCACCACCCACTTTCCTCCACGTTTTCCTGGGCACACAGCAAAGGCAGCAAGTGTCCACCAATTCTGAGGCAGACCCAGCATGACTTAACCTGCAAACTACCAAACCCGGCGGCTGGCCATGCCCAGGTGAGCTGCAGCAGCCAGCAGTCCATGCCCAGCTGATGCAGCTGGACTGGGCTCGGGTTGGTTCACAGGAAAGATTGGGTTACAGGGCAGAAATCATAACAAAGGCAGGAAACAGATCAGCACACCCTGGGTTTAACACCCTCTCCAGGGAACCCGCTGGTTTCCAGACTACAGATGTTTTTAACTCTGTCCTGAAACATGCCCGTTTGGCATGCTCCATTCTGATGAAGTCTAGGCTGGTACATAAAAAAACGCAATTCAGGGCAGTGCAGGAACAGTCCCAAGAGAAGTCGGTCGGAGTGCTTTGAAGGTTTTTACTTCACTTTCCATGAATGATCTCAGAAATATGAACTCTTCTGAACAGCATCCAAATAATACCAACCAAAGTCACAATGGAGTCCCTTGGCTGAGCTTTGGGATGACCCTCTCCCTGTTGTTCTCTGCCATCTTTGTGTGGTTTCACCACTCTACCACTGGGGCTCAAGCCTCCCTGCAGCTGCAGAGCACCTCCTTGCAGCCTGGCTCTCCACTTTTTGCTGCCCTCAGCACTGTGCTTCCAGCACAGGGCATGAACAAAACCCCAGCCTGACCTCATGCAGCTTTATTAACTCCAGTGCTAAAAAACAGTTGCAACCTCAACCTCTTAGTTTTCGTGGCTGAGTTCATGTAATGCATGCATCAGGGAGGGGATGTCTTTCATAAAGCAGATCAGCTCTGCAGGACTGGAACAGGCTGCCCAGGGGGGGGGTTTACTCTCCTTCCCTGCAGGTGTTTAAGGTGCAGGTGGATGAGGTGCTGAGCGGCGTGGTTTAGTGTTTGATAGGAACAGTTGGACTGATGATCCGGTGGGTCTCTTACAACCTGGTGATTCTATGATTCTATGTGTGAACAATCATAAATTCCCTCAAGTACTGACCTGCTTTCAGGTGTTTGGGTTTTCACTTTGTGGCAGAATGATTTAGGAATAAGTCCTATCTGTGACATGAAGTGTTGCTCGTTGTGGGGGAGAAGGGGAGCAACCTATGCAATCTCCAGACTTGTGTTTGGGGAAAAGAGGACATTCCTCATGAGACTATAAAGAGCACAGGGCTATCCTTGGCCCTATTGGGAACTCTGACATTCTGGAAATAGCAGTCTCAAAAGGTGAAGCAGTTACTTAGATGTTAGGAATCCATTTAATATATAAATACAGTAGCAAAAGGAGAGACAAATGCTTGCTAAAAATCCTTGCTGTGGATTTCTCCAAGTGAGGGATCCAGAACTAGTGTGGCAATCATAGCTTTCTTCCAGCAGGACTATCCAAAGGGTGTATCTGCAAACGTGGTGATAGTCCTGTAACACATCACCCCGCAAAGCTCCCATAACTGGTGGAATATGGAGGAGTTTCTTAGTTCAGTTTCCACTATATTAAAAACACATGAAAACTATTTTAAAAAAAAGACATAGGAGTAGAGTATTATAAAAACCCAAACAAACCTCAAAACACACCCACCCTGGAAATGTCTTCCATTCACAGCTTCACTAAGTATTTTCTTTTCAATCACCACAAGTCTTCCCAGAAGAGCAACTGAAAAGACATTAGGCATTATTTATTTTTCTTTCTAAAATACTGTTTTAGAAACCTCCCAGAAGGGAGAAAAATAAAACAAAATTATTATAGTGCCACAACAGTGCAATCAGCAAGCTCAAAATGAAGAGGACTGTAGTGATGTAAGTACTCCTTTGATGGAAGATGCTTTTCATTTCACAGTTAGCTCTTCTGCTTCCTTTTACAAAGACACTTCCACTTAATCTCTTCTAGGCCACCTTGAACATTCACTGGACGTACACAGATTTTTTGTAGCTCTTTTGGTTATTTTGTAGGGTTTTTTTAGTAATCTGGTTTCATGCACGTGAAAATTCACTCTTTGCAGTAAATGAAAGGCTTTCATAAGGGGTCTTCTTCCCATTGGAGACTTGCTTAGAGGCTCAATTGCTATTCAAGCCAAGCGTAATAAAAAGGGCTTGTTGTGGAGAACACAGCTCCATTTCTCTTTATTAAAGCACAGAACTACTCATAGCAACCTCTTGCATTGATGACCGAGAATAAAAACAGCTCCATCATGCTGTATTTGACAAAGCAGCTTGCCAAGAATACGAGTTTCTCAGGAGGCAGAGTTGCAGAAGAGGAGCAGATGTGGCTCTTGCTGCAAAGGTGGGTCCCAGCCAACACACTCTCATCCTGTGTGTCAGCATGCACAAGCAGTAACACACCGGGCAAACGAGTTAAAGCTCATGCTGTCTCTTCATCAGTCTTGGCCCAAAGTCAAGGTTAGCTGATGCAAGAGGCAAGCTGTGAAGTTTATGGGGTTTATGGGGTGCCAATTGCCCTCTGACAATGGCAGGCATTTCCTACAGCTACCAAACTTCCCTGCTGTGTCCTCTTGGGGTGCTCAGTACTGAGCCTGAGGCTGAGGTGTGCTTTTTGCCTTCTGCTAGACAACTCCACACCTAACCCATATGGACAGAGTGAATGAGTGGAATAAGGGACAGACTTCCAGCTAAGCAGAAGGACAGAAGCCACCTCTACTTGGTTTCTGCTTCCTCTTGAAAGCAAAAAGCAGAACATGAGGTTTCCTTACAGACCAGCTTTTCCACAAAACACTGTTTTCTGCTCCTTGATGAACTAAAATTTGGACTATGAGCCCCACACAAAGCGGAGGGATCTTGCACAGATGTGGTTTAATGCACTGTTTTGGAACCTGTAGAAAGGATGTATCTGATCCAGGATCAGCAGGGATGGAACAAAGAGGGGCTGAATCTCTGAAAAATGATTTTTACTTCAGTTCAGTTTGATGACCCAAGAGATAGACAACAATGACTAGACAACAAAGACATGTTTACTCCACCTCCTGCAGTATTTCAGCTAATTCAGACACACACCAAACTGATTACTTTGACACCTCAAAGTCTTTTCCTAATTCTAGCTAACCTTGACCAACTATTTAAAAAGGCACCAGTTTTAAGTTTCCAGTATTTGGAGAGCCCTTTCAGCTCCTCTGCAATGAGCAGAAGAACCAGATGTTGGTTTGTTTCCTTCCCCTTAAAACTGAGTCCTGCTCTACTTCCCAGTCCTCGCCTCTGCTGCTTGCTGCAAGGCACTTAGTAAAGAAATTTTGCATAACTCTGAAATACACATATGGTCATTTTTATAAATTTGTGAAAGAGGTTTAACATGTTGTATCATAAATCAAGCAGAAACCTATTTTCTTACAGTGACAATTAATGTTACTGAGCAATAATTAGTTGGTCTGTTTGAGGCAGCACGAGGACTTATGAGTGGGGACTTGGAACAAAGTGAGGACAAGAACCACCTCTCAGATTGCTGGATTTCCACATGCAGGGAACAATACACCCAGGAACACATTTGCAGCACAAATTTCCAGATGGAACATACATACAATCTAGTGCATGGGTCTGGTTTTTGTATATTTAAAGTCATGCTGTTAGGTACTACAACACCCTGACCCAAATCCAGATTGGATTTATACATATGAAACAGAGCATATAGGCTTAAATATAAACATCTGCAGACATAAGCAGTGCCATGCAATAACTTCTGGTGACAAGTGAATTTAGTTGCACACAGATGCTATGTTGAAACCTTGACAGCAGGTGTTCGTATTCTGGCTTCATGCTGTTGAAAAATGTTAATTAAGGACAACAGCTCTCCCACTTCAAACTTGAGTCTTACAGGTCAGGCTTAAAATTAAATAATCAGTTACACGGGGCATTACAGGCCATATTTCCACCTGAAGCAATTAACTTCTAAGGAGAAGGAAGGAAGAAAGAAAGAAAAATATCCCTTGGCTCTATGTATTATTACTTATTGTAGCCAGACTGTCCTCCATTATATGATAAGGCAGAAATGTATGTAATCTTTCAGTTACCAGTTGTCACTACATACACAGATGGTTTAAAATCATACCTTAATCTCTTGGCAAAATAGAAAGAGCAAGCATTTTTCTGCCATTGAGTACTACTAAATGTAGGATATATTGACAAGTCTAGCAAATAAAAGCATCCATGTCCATTCCTGGGCTAATTCAAAATATGAAAGTCATTAGATTTCTCTATGTTCCTGGCCAGGACTTTAGTAACAAGCACACAGATAAATGTTACATAAGGAAAATCAATAAGCATGTTTCAAACTTTAAAAATTTTATGTTTTGAAAAATATGCAGTGAAACTATGTCAGGCAGACCCTAGTGCCCAGGAATCCTTAAAAGAAAACCAGGTCTGTCCTGCATCTTCATGGCATTATGAAATGGCTCTCAGCTAAGATACTACAAAGTCCTGTTACACTAGGTTTGAATGTCTGCACAAGATTTTAAAACAAAATCTCCTTATGAGCTTTAGCTGTGCTAAAGAGAATTTGATCCCTGTGTCTTGCACTCCATCGCCTACAAAACCTCCAGCTGCCTCTGTTCACAAGTTGAACCACGAAAAAATACATTAATGTTTTATTTATTTAAGGTACAGATCTCTCTCTCTGGATGGGTGGGTATTCCAGATGCATTCCTGACTGAGCTGAAGAGTATTTGCAGGACACAAACCTCTCCAAGCACCCATTGCACAACACTTGTCTGTGCCGGCTCCCAGCACCGAGCAGGACTTCTTCCCGCTCATGCCTCCCACTTCTTTCCAGAATCTCAGCCCACTCACTTAGCACAGGCTGAAATAGGACAAATGGAAATGTCTTGGCTCTGGGCTGCTTCGCTTAGCAGGAAGGTTAATCACAAATGGACAAAATTTTATTCTGCTTTTCTTTTGGCTAATCTGTTGTACTGCAGCACAGTGCAGTTTGAATTGGTTTTGAATTAGCAAAGCAACATGCTGTTCCTTGTTAGTGTCTGCAACAGGCAAAACCGGGTTAAAATACGCACAGAATATTTATTTGCACTATGCCCATTACCATCGTCTCTCACAGGCTTCTTTTGGCATTTATATGCTTTCCCTAGTGCTTATTTAGGATATAATACAGAGATCTGGAGTTGGAGATCCCTATGTATCAACTCAAAATGACTAAGAAGAATACGATGCTTTTGATTAGCAAGGAATTCCCTATATGCAGCATTAGCCTTTCATTGTTATTGCCATTTTAAGAAAGTGTGTCTTTAAAGAGGTAGATGTCTAGGCTTGCTAAAAATAGGTCAAGTGACTTCCATCCTAAGCCCTACATTCAGATTTTGTATGGAAGTCAATCTTCAGACATAAAATTTTGTCTCTGTAAATCATCGAGAAACTGACCAAGTACAACAACACGATGTACTGCATTCATGGTGTCACCTGTCCCACAACACTGGTTGGGGGACAGCAGAGAAGACTGTGTCTAGGACAGCCTTTAGGTCTGGGTCTGGGTTCGAATTTGGGCCAAGCTAGTGAGGTTTCACACTTCCCTTGCAATGGCTCCCTTGGGAGCATAGCAAACCAGGCACCAGCTATGCAGCAGCAAGGAAGCTTGATAGGACAGTAAGCGACATCTTCTTTTAAAACACAGTGGCATTTTCGTTCTAGTGCTTCTGAGAGTTAAGCAGACAAACCATCACCCTAACCATTTAATCTGAATTTTCTCCTTCCTTGGCATACTGCTGAAGTAGGCAGCAGGAGACATGACTGCTCCTTTAGCTGTAGCATGCAGAAATGACTACAGGCGCTTTCGAGCAAGGCAACCAAAGGTAGAGAGGCTTCCTGATCTGACAGGTAGGGACCTATTGTATACAACAGCACATGTGTCTGTCAATGTATCTGTCAAACCAACTTGCACCGTTTGTCTTGGAAGTCACTAATTAAAACAGGTAACTCCTCACTGTTACCATCTTTGTTCATAAATTGCTGATAAAGTAATGGCAGCATCACCATTTCACACAGACAGCATATTTGGGGTCTGACTCAATGGTATGCTTTGCAGCATTTGTGAAGGGCTCAGTGCCCTGTGGAATCATGTGTGGGGATGTCACTTCTGCCATGTCACTTAATGTGGGTGTTAGCGCTGTAGGAAAATTCTCAAGAAATAAAAGCAATCTAGGACACCAATTGTCATGGTTTAGCCACAGCTGGCAGCTAAATATCACATAGCCGCTCATTCACTGCCTCTGCCTCTGGTGGGATGGTGAGGAGAATGAGGAAGTAAAGTAAAATTTGTGGGTTGAGATAAAGGCAATTTAACAGGACAACAAAGGAAGAGAGAATACTACTAAAGAAAATACACAACCAGCAATCCTCAATTCAATGCAATATCTCACCAGCTGATGAACAGATGACTGACTGTGGAGCCACTCCCGAGCAGTGGTCATGGAACAGCCAGCTCTGGCCTCTGACCAACTTCCTGTTTATAGACCGAGCATGACGTTATATGGTAACAAACATCTCTTTGGACAGCTTGGGTCAGCTGCCTGGCTATGCTCCTCCCAGCTTCTTGTGCACCTGTACACTTGTAAAACATGGGAAACTGAAAAAGTCCTTGATTTCTTGGTAACAACTAAACACATCAGTGTATTATTAACATTCTTTTCATACTAAATCCAAACCACAGCAGTGACTGGGAATAAAATTAACTTTATCCAAGCCAAAACCAGGACACCAATGCAAGCAACACCTGATAGATATGTGTTTTATGTGCACATGCTATTAGATACAGCTACCAACATATTCTTGAGGGAAAATAGTACAACCCTTCTCATGAGACGCCAGTATGTCTATGTTTCTGGCAATAAGCACAGCATGTTTGTGATGGACAATAACTCTGAAGTAGGTACAGAAAAGCCAAAGATTGATTAGAAGCATTTGAGCACTTGCAACCTCATAGTTAACAGCACCCAGTAAAAAGCACGGCATAGTTATCAGCTGGCTACAGATGCAGGCTTGTATTTTGAATAAACCTTAAGAGGAGCTCTGGAGTAATGCTGGCATGTGCTACAATCCACAGCAGTGCTGGGAAAGTCCACTAACAGGTATTTCCAACCATTTTTTCTTCCTTCTTGTGATGGCTTCCTATCTGAAATTTTCATTTCTCCCACAGTTTTCCTGTGTTACCACTTTGCATGGTAAGGGGTAACACAGGAAATCTGTGGGAGAAATGAAAATTCAACATGAGCTGGCAGTGCGCATTTGTAGCCCATAAAGCCAACAGTATCCTGGGCTGAATCAAACTTTGATAGGAATGGTTGGACTTGATGATCTGGTAGGCTTCTTCCAACCTGGTGATTCTATGATTCTATGAAAAGAAGTGTGACTGCCAGGTCAAGGGAGGGGATTCTGCCCCTCTACCCTGCTCTTGTGACACCTCACCTGAGTCCTGTGTTCAGTTCTGGAGTTCTCAGCACAGGAAGGGCATGGATCCAGAAAAGGGCTGTAAAGATGATCAGAGGGCTGTAGCATCTCCCATATGATGGCAGGATGAGAGAGTTGGGCTTTTTCAGCCTAGAGAAGAGAAGGCTCTGGGGAGACTTTTATCAGGGAGTACAGAGACAGGATGAGGGGTAACAGTTGTAAGCTGTAGGAGTGGAGCTTTAGATTAGTTGTTATTAGATGTTATTTTCATAGATAGTTTTTTATGAAATTGAACAGCCCAAAATGCAGCCTGGGTGTTTTGGCAGCAAGAGGATGTTACCAAACACCATTAGTAGTCCAGCTAGTTTACAGGGAAAGAAATACAAACTACCCCAGGTGTTGCCTAACAGCATATCCATTTTTTTTCATTCCATTCACAAAAACAACATGCTGTTCTGCCCACACCTATTTTATAGCTTGAATGAAAAACAGAGAGCAAAATTCACACAGAATGGTGACTACACTGCCTTTCAACACACCTCTGTAAAAGACAGAGACTGATCAAACAGGTATTTCCCCAAGCATGCAAATGCAATATATGAAGAAACATGTCAGGAATTCTAATTGTACAAGACAGGAAAAACCCATAACTAAGAGAAAATAGACTGCCTACATAAAAGCACACAGCTGGAATGACTTTAGTCCCCATAGCACTGCTAAAAGGCCTCTTTACAGGTTTGGATTAGGAGAAGTGTCTTTAGCCAGGCACAGCAGGACAGATTGGAGAAGAGCAGCTCCAAACACATAGACATGAGTGGCTCTTACAGCTGCTGAGTAAGTTAGCACAGGACACAAAGATCAGACAACTTTTTAGATCTCACTATTACTGCCTGACACTGATGGATTTGTCAGGGTGCACCAACTATTTTCCATATTTAGGAAGGCTGGAGATTTTAAATTCATTGTTTGGATATATCAGCAATAATCCAGTTCTCACCCATGGCTTTTACATTGCAAAAGACAGATGCTACTGACAGAGGTGAGACATGCCTGCAGCATGCAGGCATCTTGACAGCTCATGGGCAGACTCAACCCCTTCAACCTTATTGCTCATTGCAATTAAAAAGGTCACTTCAAATTAAATTTCTTGGCCTAAAATAAACAGCCACACGGGCACCACCATTCAGTGGAGATTTAATTACCCCAGGACACATGCCAGCAAAATCCTCATCTGATAAATACGGTCAGAGCAGTGAACTGGAAGCAATGTGCACAACTTTCCTCTAGCTTTGTGCGTATTGGTGACCCTGTGACTTTTTATTAAGCCATATGATTACACACTGCAGGCATGCATGTGAAAGAATGCCCAGGGAGGGCAGTGGCTTGTGGCACCTGAAATCCCTCACTAGTCATTTACAAACCATAAAGAAAAGCTGACAAATTCCTAAAGCTTAGAATTTTTTTTTTTTCTCATGTTAGGGGCTTAAGGTTTGTGTGGATATAGAACACCCCCAGACTGATGCCTGACACTTTTATTTTCTACATTATTTTAGATATGAACAATGGCCTAGATTTCTCCAGAGATAAGGACTAACATCCCCATGTTCTGGAAAAAAAAGCCGGCAGGGCAAAAACCAGCTTGGTTGAACAGAGAGATCTTGAGTGATATCAAGAAGAAGAGAAATGTTTACAGGCTCTGGAAGAGGGGACAGGCCTCTTGGGTGGATTACAGGAGGGAAGCGAGATTGTGTAGAGAAAAAATCAGAAAGGCTAAGGCTGAACTAGAAATCAGATTGGCAAAGTCTGTGAAACACAACAAAAAATCTTTCACTGAATATATAAACAATAAAATGAGGACTAGGGAGACCATACCATCCCTACTGAATGCAGAAGGAACAACAGTGACAGGGGATGAGGAAAAGGCTGAGGTACTTAATACCTTCTTTGCCTTAGTCTTTAATTGTAAAGAAAGTTGTTCCCTCTGTGCACAAACCCCAAAACCAGAGGAGCAAAATGAGGCTCCCATGATCCAAGAGGAGGTGGTCAGAGCCTTGTTAGCCCGACTAGACACCCACAAGTCTATGGGGCTGGATGGGATTCACCCTAGGGTATTGAGGGAGCTGGCAGATGTGCTGGCCAAACCCCTTTCCATCATCTTCCAACAGTCCT